>CM066570.1:30982500-31220000 GCA_033816785.1 Picus viridis | reverse complement strand
AGGGAGCTGGGGTTGCTTAGCCTGGAGAAGAGGAGGCTCAGGGAGACCTTCTTGCTCTCTGCAACTCCCTGCGGGGAGGTTGTAGCCAGGTGGGGGTTGGTCTCTTCTGCCAGGCCCCCAGCCCCAGAACAAGAGGACACAGTCGCAAGCTGCCAACATCTTTGGGACTTGAACATCTCTGGTGTGAAGCAAGACTTAGTGCCCTGTTTAGTCAGGAGAAGAGAAGGCTGAGAGGGGACCTGATCAATGTCTATCAGTATCTGAGGGCTGGGGGTCAGGAGACAGGTGCCAGGCTCTGCTTGATGGTGCCCAGTGCCAGCACAAGGAGCAGCAGGGAGAAGCTGGAGCCCAGGAGGTGCCACCTCAAGAGGAGGAGACACTTGTGTATGGTGAGGCTGCTGGAGTCCTGGAGCAGAGAGGTTGTGGAGTCTCCTTGTGTGGAGGCCTTGCAAAGGCAGCTGGAGGTGTTGCTGTGGGAGCTGCCCTGGGTGCTGCTGCTCTGGCAGGGGGCTTGGCCTGGCTGCTCTCTGGAGCTCCCTTCCAGCCCCTCACACTCTGTGACTCTGTAAAGCAGAGAGATGCATGGAGGATAAGGTTGGGTTTGCTCACCTCTGTTACAAGGTTGGGTGGAGAACATCCTGAGGCAGCTGAGGTGCTGCCTGGCTGTGTACAATGAGGTGAGGAGTTCCAAGGGCTGTAGAAAACCAGCCAAGGCAACAAGTGAAGCTTTTCCTTCTGGCAGCCACCCACTGGATATGAAAGCAAGGGAACACTTCTCTACCTTGCATTTATAACCACTGGGCAAGAGGAGGATGAGTTTTGGGGGGGTTTTTGGGGGGTTGGTTGTTTTTGATCTTCATGGTTTTGGCTGCAGAATAGCTTCTGTTGTGTCATCAGTGCAGTAGGTACTGAGGAAGCCTGGAACTGAAACAAAGCTGAAATTCTTCTGCAAGATGAAAGACTCTTGCCATCTGCCACCTTAACATGATGCAAGTGGATTATCTTCCTCCCAGGAAAATGGTCCAGCAGTTCTGCAAGGGCCAGGCCAAATAAATGATGCTTTTAAGAAGTGGTGGGAAGCAGCACAGCTGACATTGAATTTTGGGGGAGCAGCTGAGGATGGCTGCCAGCAAATCCTGCCTGTGAGGAGGCTTGTGGCAGAGTGGGAGAAGGGCAAGTGTGGCTTAATTAAGGTGTCTGGTGCTGACCTTTTTAATTTAGCCCCCCCCCCCATCTCTCAGCAAAACAACAACAACAAACCCCCACTGAGGATCCCGTGCCCGTGTCTCATCCCCCTTTGGGGCTGAGCTTAATCTGGCTCTGTGGAAGTGGGGCACTAAACCAGGTTGTTAATGCTTCCATCTGTGCCCCGCTCTTCCCCTGAGAAGGGGCTGAGCCTGGCAGCAGTCACAGAATTGTGAGGGTTGGAAAGGGGCCTCAAGGATCAGCCAGTCAGCGTGGCTTCACCAAGGGCAAGTCCTGCCTGGCAAACCTGGTGGCCTTCTCTGATCAGGTGACAGCATTAACAGCTGAGGGGCGAGCCGCTGATGTCATTTACCTGGAGCTGAGCAAGGCCTTCGGCACTGTCCCGCACCACAGCCTGGTCTCCGAGCTGGTGACACATGGGTTTGATGGGTGGACCACTAGATGGATACAGAACTGGCTTGATGGCCAAAGAGTCAATGGGTCCATGTCCCAGTGGAGGCCAGTGACAAGCAGAGTCCCTCAGGGATCAGTCCTGGGACCAGGCTTGTTCAACATGCTGGGCCCCATGCTCTTTAACATCTTCATTGATGATCTGGAGGAGGGGATCGAGACAGTCATCAGCAAATGTGCAGATGACACCCAGCTGGGAGCAGATGTTGGTCAGTCAGAGGGCAGAAGGGCTCTGCAGAGGGACCTCGACCCACTGGACAGATGGGCAGAGCCCAACAGGATGGTATTCAACAAGTCCAAGTGCCAGGTGCTGCACTTTGGCCACAGCAACCCCATGAAGGGCTACAGGCTGGGGTCAGAGTGGCTGAGAGCTGCCAAACAGAGAGGGACCTGGGGGTAGTGGTTGATGGTCGGCTGAACATGAGCCAGCAGTGTGCCCAAGGGGCCAAGAAGGCCAATGGCATCCTGGCCTGCATCAGGAAGAGTGTGGCCAGCAGGAGCAGGGAGGTCATTGTGTCCCTGTACTCTGCTTTGGTTAGGCTACACCTTGAGTCCTGTGTCCAGTTCTGGGCCCCTCAGTTCAGGAAGGATAACGAGACACTTGAAGGTGTCCAGAGAAGGGCAACAAGGCTGTGAGAGGCCTTGAGCACAGCCCTGTGAGGAGAGGCTGAGGGAGCTGGGGTTGCTTAGCCTGGAGAAGAGGAGGCTCAAGGAGACCTCATTGCTCTCTACAACTACCTGAAAGGTGGTTGTAGCCAGGAGGGAGTTGGCCTCTTCTCTCTAGCACCCAGCACCAGAGCAAGAGGACACAGTCTCAAGCTGCACCAGAGGAAGTTTAGGCTCGAGGTGAGGAGAAAGTTCTTCCCTGAGAGAATTGTTGCCCATTGGGATGTGCTGCCCAGGGAGGTGGTGGAGTCCCCATCTCTGGAGGTGTTCCAGAGGGGATTGGATGTGGCACTAGGTGCCATGGTTTAGTTAATCATGAGGTGTTGGGTGCCAGGTTGGACTTGATGATCTCTGAGGTCTTTTCCAGCCTTATTGATTCTGTGATTCTATGATCCAGCACTGCAAAGCAGGAGGGCTGGAAATGTGAGCCAAGCAGCAGGTGTTCAGGTAAAGCATTCTCTTGGAGTCAGGAAAACCTTTTCATCCCAGGCTTTTAAATCACTCAGTGAGCATTACCTGATCCTCTGGGAAGGTGCTGGGAAGTGCCAGCAGAGGAAGCAGTGAGGAGATGAGGAGTAGCTGGTCGGGGATCAGGCCATGCAGAAACGAGGGGCAGCAGTTCCCGGTGCTCTCCTTAGCCAGGGGCAATTACCTGACCTAATGCTCACTGTTGGCTGGAGGCCACAGGTTGGGCTCTGCCTGTGGCCACTGTGCAGAAACTTTGTTGGCCAGTTTGATCTCCTGCCTGAAAGAAGGAGGAGGGCATGGCTGCTGCCAGGAAATGAGAGTGCAGTGGGGACAAAGGGGACACTGCCAGCTCAGATCTCAGCTATCACCATTCAAAGAGCTCTTCAGGCATGAACAGGGCACTTCCTAAAAGCAAGATACTCTTAGGCTCTGTCTGCACACTCCTTTGCACTGCACATAGTGCACCTGAGCAGGATATCCTTTGCCTGCCTGGGTGTGGACCCAGCCAGCACAGCAGCACTTGCTGTGTCAGTAGCTTCCTCCCTTCTGTGGGCAGGAGCAGGACCTTTTCATGGAAGCACTTTTGCACTAGAACCACTCAGTTTTCATTTGGAAGGCCATCTTGCATCATCTGTAATGAGCTCATCTCCCCCAAGCTCCCCACCGTGCCCAGGGACACCTCTCAGCTCCACTCAGCTGCTCAAGGCCTCAGCCAGCCTGGCCTTCAGCACCCCCAGCAAGGAGGCAGCCACAGCCTCCCTGGGCAGCCTGTGCCAGGCTCTCACCAGCCTCACACTCAACAACTTCTGCCTCAGCTCCACTCTGCCCCTGCTCTGCCTCAGCTCCAAACCATTCCCCCTTGGCCTGGCTCCAGACCCCCTCAGCCAAAGTCTCTCTGCAGCCTTCCTGCAGGATCCCTTCAGCTGCTGGCAGCAGCTCTGAGGTGCCCCTGGAGCCTTCTCCTCTGCAGGCTGCACACCCCCAGCTCCCTCAGTCTCACCCTGCTCCGTGCTACAGGGCCTGGCTTGCACCCCTGCACAGAGCAGTGCAGGGAAGGAAATCTGAGAAGAATCCATCCCTCTGCCAAAAGAAAAAGTGGGATTTATTTTCCCTGTACAATCTGTGTGGAGACATCAGCTTGCAGATGGATTTGTGCAGCCTCTGGGGCCATGCCTAAAGGGCTTTGCTGGGTTAGCTGAACCAGCAAAACCCCTCTGTGCATCGGTGCATGCTGCTGTCAGCAAAAGGCTTTTGCCTGGGCTCAGTGCTGCTGGTCCCTGAACAAAAGCCCCTGCAACTGCTTGCTGTGTTCCTGTGCTTGGACACTTGTGTCAGAGGCAGGAGGATGGATCACAGGACCACAGGATCTGAGGGCTTAGAAGAGACCTCTGGAGAGCTTCCAGTCCAAGCCCCTCTGCCAGAGCAGGAGCAGAGAATCCAGCACAGGGCACACAGGAACACATCCAGGCAGGGCTGGAAAGGCTCCAGAGAAGGAGACTCCACAACCTCTCTGGGCAGCCTGCTCCAGGCCTCTGGGAGCCTCACAGGGAAGAAGTTCCTCCTCGTTCTGAGCTGGAACCTCCTGTGCTGCAGTTTCCATCCATTGCCCCTTGGCCTATCCCAGGGTGCAGCTGAGCAGAGCCTGTCCCTGTCCCCTCCCTCCTGACCCCCAGCCCTCAGCTCTTGATAGAGAATAGAATTAGAATAGAATAGAATAGAATAGAATAGAATAGAATAGAATAGAATAGAATAGAATAGAATAGAATAGAATAGAATAGGATAGGATAGGATAGGATAGGATAGGATAGGATAGGATAGGATAGGATAGGATAGGATAGGATAGGATAGGATAGGATAGGATAGGATAGGATAGGATAGAATGCAATGCAATGCAATGCAATGCAATGCAATAGAATTAACAAGGTTGGAAAAGACCTTTGAGATCAGCTCTCAGCCTTCTCCTCTCCAGACTAAGCACCCCCAGGGCTCTCAGCCTCTCCTCACCAGGCAGCACTCCAGTCCCCTCAGCATCCTTATAGCACCCCATTGGACTCTCTCCAGCAGATCCCTGTCCCTCCTGAACTGGGGAGCCCAATGGAGCTCTCTGAGGATGGAGGTCTTTGCTAGAGGAGAAGCTCTGCTGGTAGATGGCTGCTGTGCAGAGCTGGCTGCAGCAGGAGGGGGCCCGGAGGCTGTGCAGAGAGCCGAGGCTGTGCCGGCCCAGCCCGGGGCAGGCCGCGCAGGCTCCGAGCCCCGCAGGCGGCTGCTCGCTGGTCCTCTGCTGCGAGCGCAGCACTGGGGTGGCTGTGCCGTGTGCCACTAGGTGGCACTTCAGGGACACGGCAGCCGCTGGAGGACATCCCCTCTGCCACAGCTGCCGCGCACGGACCGCTTCAGCCCGCGCGTTTGCGGTGCGGTAGGGTAGGATAGGATAGGATAGGATAGGATAGGATAGATAGGATAGGATAGGATAGGATAGGATAGGATAGGATAGGATAGGATAGGATAGGATAGGATAGGATAGGATAGGATAGGATAGGATAGGATAGGATAGGATAGGATAGGATAGGATTAACCAAGTTGGAAAAGACCTCAGAGATCATCCAGTCCAACCTATCACCCAGCACCATCTCATCAGCTAAACCATGGCACCAAGTGCCTCATCCAGGCTCTTCCTAAACACCTCCAGGGATGGTGATTATCATCTTCTAGTCAGAGGGGATTCATGTCTTTACTGTCCCCACCTGCCTGCTGCAGCCAGCCCCTGCCCAGCTTTGCCATCCTGGTGTGCTGGCAGCAGTGGGGAGCAGCCAGCCCAGTGGCACAGCCCCAGTCTGCCAGCCACAGCACAGCACTCAGCCTGGCAGCAGTGGCAGCAAACTCTTGGGAGTTTGGGGATCTTACCCTCTGGGGCAGCAGCACTGCAAGTTGCAGTCAGTTCCACCACCACAAAACACTTGGCCCCTTCCTTCCCCTCCCCCCTTCCCCTTCCCCTTCCCCTTCCCCTTCCCCTTCCCCTTCCCCTTCCCCTTCCCCCCTGCCCTTCCCTTTCCTTTCTCTTCCCCTTCCCCTGCCCTTCCCTTTCCTTTCTCTTCCCTTTCTTTCCTTTCCTTTCCTTTCCTTTCCTTTCCTTTCCTTTCCTTTCCTTTCCTTTCCTTTCCTTTCCTTTCTTTTCCTTTCCTTTCCTTTCCTTTCCTTTCCTTTCCTTTCCTTTCCTTTCCTTTCCTTTCCTTTCCTTTCCTTTCCTTTCCTTTCCTTTCCTTTCCTTTCCTTTCCTTTCCTTTCCTTTCCTTTCCTTTCCTTTCCTTTCCTTTCCCTTTCCCTTTCCCTTTCCCTTTCCCTTTCCCTTTCCCTTTCCCTTTCCCTTTCCCTTTCCCTTTCCCTTTCCCTTTCCCTTTCCCTTTCCCTTTCCCTTTCCCTTTCCCTTTCCCTTTCCCTTTCCCTTTCCCTTTCCCTTTCCCTTTCCCTTTCCCTTTCCCTCTCCCTTTCCCTCTCCCTCTCCCTCTCCCTCTCCCTCTCCTCTCCCTCCCTCTCCCTCTCCCTCTCCCTCTCCCTCTCCCTCTCCCTCTCCCTCTCCCTCTCCTCTCCTCTCCCTCTCCCTCTCCCTCTCCCTCTCCCTCTCCCTCTCCCTCTCCCTTTCCCTTCCCTCTCCTTTCCCTTTCCCTCGCCTTTCCCCTCCCCCTTGCCTTTCCCCTTCCCCTTGCCTTGCCCTTGCCTTTCCTTTCCCCTTTCCTTTCCTCCCCTCTCCCTCTCCCTCTCCCTCTCCTCTCCCTCTCCCTCTCCCTCTCCCTCTCCCTCTCCCTCTCCCTCTCCCTCTCCCTCTCCCTCTCCCTTCCCTTCCCTTCCCTTCCCTTCCCTTCCCTTCCCTTCCCTTCCCTTCCCTTCCCTTCCCTTCCCTTCCCTTCCCTTCCCTTCCCTTCCCTTCCCTTCCCCCTTCCCTTCCCTTCCCTTCCCTTCCCTTCCCTTCCCCTTCCCCTTCCCCTTCCCCTTCCCCCCTTCCCTTTTCTTCCCCCTTTCCTTCCCCTTGCCTTTATCCACTTCCTTTTATCCCCTTCTCCTTATCCACTTCCCCTTCCCTTTATCCCCTTCCCCTTCCCTTTATCCCCTTCCCCTTTTTTTCCTTCCCCTTATCCCCTTCCCCTTCCCCCTTCCCCTTGCCTTATCCCCTTGCTGTGGAGTCAGTTCTGCTGCTTGTTTGCCATGGCCACTGGCCAGCACCAGCCTGCTAACACAGCTGGACACTTGGGGTTCTTGAATATGTAAATACTGTGGGGGTTGCTCTCCTCTTTCCTGCTGTGGAGTTAAGTTCAGATGTTCTTGCTTTTGGTGCAAGGTTTGGTGTAGACTCCCAACAAGAGTGTGAGCAGCAGAACCTGCCCTGCTGCTCAGTGCAGGGGGATGCAAAGTGCTCCCTGGGCAGGAAGTGTCACTGGGGAGCTGACCTCTGGACAGCTCTGCCCTGGCCCTGTGTTGTGCTGCAGAGCAACAGGGTGAGGAGCCATGGGATCCTGTGCAAACTTCAGAGGCACTGCCTCACTGCAATGAACTTCCATCAGTTTCAGGAGGTAATGAGGTGCCAGGGGGCACCTGAGATCTTCCTAGCTTTTATCCACCTCCCCCATAGTCTTTCTTTGAGTATTTAGAATCCCAAAGTGGTAGGGGTTGGAAGAGAGAGCACCCAAGCCAGAGCAGGAGCACCTAGGGCAGGTCACACAGCAACACATCAGGCACTTACTGCTAGGAGAAGGGCTAAGGGGTCTCAATCTGACTCCTGAAGGCCAAGGCCAACATCCAGCCCAAGCCCCCTGCCAGAGCAGCAGCACCCAGGGCAGCTCACACAGCAACACCTCCAGCTGCCTTTGCAATGCCTCCACACAAAGAGACTCCACAGCCTCTCTGGGCAGCCTGCTCCAGCCCTCTGCCACCCTCACAGGGGTTTAGGCCATGAGGGTGACTGCCATAAATCCTGGCTGCTAGGTGCTTCACGTTCTGAGGTGTGCTTCTCCCCTTCTTCACAGAGAGGCTTTTCTCTCCTTTTTTCCTAGCCCCATCAAAAGCAAGCAGAAGGCTGCATTTAAACTCTGCAGCTGTCACCCCTGCAGCTGTCACCCTATAGCTCTCCATTTCCCCTGCTGCTGAATCGCTGAAGTAACTTTTCTTTTGTGCTTAACGTTTCCTTTCATGGCCTTTATTGCCTGTGACTGCTGGTCCTTCCCTGGGTGTAGCAGTGACTGATTTGTTGTTGCAGACAGAGCAGCCCTCTGAGGTTGAATTACATCCTCAGCTGAACAGAGCCCCAGCACAGGCAGAGGAGAGCAGCCCAGCAAAAAAGGTGAGACCTGCTCAGCTTGTACCAGGGTGGGGTGATTTGCCTTCACCCACAAATGGGGGCTGCTGTAGCTTTCAAAGCAATTAAACTCTGAGGGAGAGGCTTATCCCAGAATGGCTCAGGTTGGGAGGGACCTCAGAGCTCATCTCCTCCAACCTCCCCACCATGGGCAGGGACACCTCTCAGTCTCCCTTCCAGCACCTTCCAGCTGCCTCTTTTTGTACCTGTCTGCCTCACTGTCATTTCCTCCAGATCACTTCCCATGAGCTAGAGAGAAATAGAGGAGGCCACAAAGGTGATCCCAGGGCTGGAGCAGCTCTGCTGGGAGCACAGGCTGAGGGAGCTGGGGGTGTGCAGCCTGCAGAGGAGAAGGCTCCAGGGGCAGCTCAGAGCTGCTGCCAGCAGCTGAAGGGATCCTGCAGGAAGGCTGCAGAGAGACTTTGGCTGAGGGGGTCTGGAGCCAGGCCAAGGGGCAATGGGTTGGAGCTGAGGCAGAGCAGGGGCAGAGTGGAGCTGAGGCAGAAGTTGTTGAGTGTGAGGCTGGTGAGAGCCTGTCACAGGCTGCCCAGGGAGGCTGTGGCTGGCTGCCTCCTTGCTGGGGGTGCTGAAGGCCAGGCTGGCTGAGGCCTTGAGCAGCTGAGTGGAGCTGAGAGGTGTCCCTGGAGATGATCTCTGAGCTCTCTTTCAACCTGAGCCATTCTGTGCTCCTATGAGTTATTGATAGTTTTGTGTTGGTTTCATTCTGTGTCACTCATAGGAGTCCTTCTGCTGGTCAGGCTTTTTTCTCCTGGGGTTTTTTTTGGTCATTAAATGCTTCCTCATTTACTTATTTTCCTCCATTTGTTAACATTTGGCCATTCCCAGTGCAGGTGGGGAGACTCTGGCACAGGCTGCCCAGGGAGGCTGTGGATGCCTCCTGCCTGCAGGTGTTCAAAGCCAGGCTGGATGAAGCCTTGAGCAAGCTGGGCTGGTGGGAGGTGTCCCTGCCCATGGCAGGGGGTTGGAACTGGATGATCTTTGGGGTCCCTTCCAACCTAAACCATTCTATGAATCTGTGCAGACCATGGTGAGGCAGAAGGTCTGGGCCAGTGAAAGGATTCCACATCATGGAATCACAGAACCTTTGCTCTCTGCTCCTGCCTGGGACGCTAAATGCCCAACCTCTGCCACCTTGCTGCATTTCTTTCCTGGGTCAGCATCCTCATTCATGAAATGGGGCAGCAGTGGTTCCATTTCTTGTGAAGACAAGGGTAAAGGCTCAAGAATGAAATGCAGTGAGAAGGATCTCCTTCTGCTTCAGCTTGAGGACAGCTCTCAGGCATCCCAAGTCCTTCTCCTTGCAAGAGGAAAGAAACCTTCGTTTCAAACAAACTTTCCTCGCCACTGCAACCACAGAGCTCCAAGAGTCTTTGTTCTGCCTGCAAAGCACAGCACCAGCTGCTCTCCTACCCCTCTCACCTGTGGATTTTGCATGCATCATGTTCTACCTTTGTCTTTCTAAGCTGTTCTGAGTGTTGCTCCATGTAAGAGAGGAGGCTGGAAAGGGAGAGGCTCCGTGCCGGGGTGGGTCAGGTAGTTCGGTTGGACTGCAAGGGATTGATCATTGATTCCTACCAACCCAGCATCGTTCAAAATACACCTTGCTTTGCTTTAAATGCTTTTGGCTCAGCCTGGGGCTGCTGCTTGGGTTTAGACCCCACCCCAAACGCAGAGAGAGCTCTTCCAGTCCAGTCCTGCCCTCCAGATGCAGGCGGAGCGCTCCGCTGGCCGAGAGGTCGCAGGAGGCATTGTTCCTTTCCTCCAGGAGCCAGAAACCTGAGAGGCTGTTACCACGTTTGAGGGAAGCTCTGGACCTCTTTAAACTCTGAAACCTTAGGCCAGCTGCCAGCAATTTCTGTGTCACAAGCCAGTGATAGGATGCAGATGGCCTGAGTTAACGTTGCTGTTGCTTGTCCCTTGCAGGAGGTGGTCCTCGCTCAGCCGCCCTCCAAACCTGCCCGCAGGAAGCTCCGGACGGAGGCACAGGGGCTGGAGACCCCCGAGCTTTCTCCCACTCTCAGTGTGACTTCTGCCCTGCCAGCAGCCAAGGCTCACCTCCCAGCCCAAAAGTAAAGACCTGTGCCAAGCACACCACACTGCACCACCAGAGCTGACGTGGCAGGGTTTGCTCTTGGCCTAGCTTTGCGCTCAGCGGTTTCCCGCTAGGTGCTGAACTCTACATCTGAATTCCCCAGGGCAGGCTTAAGGCTGTGGTGACTCTTTAAGGTGGTAATATTTGACTGACAGCCTTCAGTCTGGGGAGGGGTCTGGAGCACAGCCCTGTGAGGAGGGGCTGAGGGAGCTGGGGTTGCTTAGCCTGCAGAAGAGGAGGCTCAGGGGAGACCTTCTTGCTCTCTGCAACTCCCTGCAGGGAGGTTGCAGCCAGCTGGGGGTTGGTCTCTTCTCCCAGGCCCCCAGCACCAGAACAAGAGGACAGAGTCTCAAGCTGTGCCAGGGGAGGTTCAGGCTGGAGGTGAGGAGAAAGTTCTTCCCAGAGAGAGTTGTTGGCCATTGGGATGTGCTGCCCAGGGAAGTGGTGGAGTCCCCATCCCTGGAGGTGTTCAAGAGGGGACTGGATGTGGCACTTGGAGCCATGGTTTAGTTAGTCATGAGGTGTTGGGTGCCAGGTTGGACTTGATGATCCTTGAGGTCTTTTCCAACCTTATTGATTCTATGATTGTATGATTCTATGACTAGCTAGGGTTGGGTGATTGGTTGGACTTGGTGATCTTGGAGGTCTCTTCCAACCTGGTTGATACTGTGATTGTGTCTCCTATGTCTGTCTCTGGTCAGAGCAAGCCAGGCTGCTCATCCAGCATCCCTAAGACAACTCCTTGTAGCTCTGTGGGTCTCTGTCCTTTGCCTTGCATCTACCTTGTGGAATTTTGCTCATTCACATGGACAGATAGGACCAGACAGATGCCCAGGAAATGGAGTCACAGCCTTGTGGTATTTCTTCCTCACAGGGCAGGTTGGAAATGAGCTTGCCACTGGTGTGAGCTGAGCCACAGACCACTGATGATAACCTAATAAGTGGCAGCCCCAGCAAGTGGTGTTTGCTGTCACAGAGCTGTCCAAGCTGTCAGCAACAAAGCCTTGCAGGGCTTTCACTGTAGCTTTATTTAATAACAGTGGAGAAAGGAGGTTACAAAGGGTAAGTGAAGGCACCTGAAACCCTGCTGGAGCTGTGCATCTCCCTCAGCTGAAACATTATAGCCCAGCTTCACCCAAAGCCTTGCAGAGAACAAAGCCAGGCTGCCCCCATCATGATCCTTGAGGTCCCTCCCAACCCTGACAGTTCTGTGATTCTGTGATCAGCTGAGCAAGGCTTGGCAAACTCTTTATCAGCAGGACTGACTCTGTGCTGTGTAACTGTAGATGAGAATAAGTAACAGGACGCCTAGGATGCCTTCAAAATGCTGCCTAGTGCTTGGGGAATGCATATTCTGTGGTGCCTCAGAGAAAGACAGCAGCATCTGTTAGCATCCCAGCTTCATCCTGGCTTGTCTGTAATCTTTGCTACCGTGTCTGAGCGACCCCTGAGGTGTGTGGCCCTGGTCTGGTTTCAGGTTTAGAGTCACAGCACTGTCAGGGTTGGAAGGGACCTCAAGGAGCAGCCAGTCCCAACCCCCCTGCCATGGCCAGGGACACCTCACACTGCAGCAGGTTGCTCACAGCCACAGCCAGCCTGGCTGCAAACACCTCCAGCCAGGAGGCTGCCACCACCTCCCTGGGCAACCTCTGCCAGGCTCTCACCACCCTCAGGGGCAACAACTTCTTCCTCACAGCCAATCTCAATCTCCCCACTTCTAGGTTTGCTCCATTCCCCCCCCCCCCAGTCCTATCCCTCCCTGACACCCTCAAAAGTCCCTCCCCAGCTTTCTTGGAGCCCCCTGCAGATCCTGCAAGGCCACAAGAAGGTCTCCTGGGGAGCCTTCTCCTCTCCAGACTGAACAGCCCCAACTCTCTCAGTCTGTCCCCACAGCAGAGGAGCTCCAGCCCCCCTGCTCACCCTCATGGTCCTGCTCTGAACATGCCCCAGCACCTCCAGGTCCTTACTGTAACAGAACTGGACACAGTGCTCCAGGAGGGGTTTCCTACCACTGTTCATTTTCAGCCTATGGAGAGTAGTTTGAAGCAGAAAGCCTGAGAGCTCAGTGGGATGTAACAAACCCTCTGTGCCGATTCTGTGCAAGGATCAGTGCCACCAGCTCTGCTTGTGGGGACTGTGTGCCACTGAGGACCTCATTTATCAAGGGCATATCTTCCAGATCAGGTGTGGTGATCAAAGAGCTCCTGAGGCCTCATGTGAAGCTCTCAGGTGATTAGTTTGGCACAAGGATTGGATATTCAGCCCCTGTTTCCTGACTTTTCTTTCCTTTTCCCTGTTTTTGCCTCTCTTTGTTGGTCACAGACTGGAAAAGCCTGGTTGGAAAAGACCATGGGATCATCAAACCCAACCATCACCTCCCACACAGAGCTGCTTCTTTGTACCTGTCTGCCTCACTGTCATTTCCTCCAGATCACTTCCCATGAGCTAGAGAGAAATAGTTAGAGGAGGCCACAAAAGTGATCCCAGGGCTGGAGCAGCTCTGCTGGGAGCACAGGCTGAGGGAGCTGGGGGTGTGCAGCCTGCAGAGGAGAAGGCTCCAGGGGCAGCTCAGAGCTGCTGCCAGCAGCTGAAGGGATCCTGCAGGAAGGCTGCAGAGAGACTTTGGCTGAGGGGGTCTGGAGCCAGGCCAAGGGGCAATGGTTTGGAGCTGAGGCAGAGCAGGGGCAGAGTGGAGCTGAGGCAGAAGTTGTTGAGTGTGAGGCTGGTGAGAGCCTGGCACAGGCTGCCCAGGGAGGCTGTGGCTGCCTCCTTGCTGGGGGTGCTGAAGGCCAGGCTGGCTGAGGCCTTGAGCAGCTGAGTGGAGCTGAGAGGTGTCCCTGGAGATGATCTCTGAGCTCCCTTTCAACCTGAGCCATTCTGTGCTCCTATGAGTTATTGATAGTTTTATGTTGGTTTCATTCTGGTGGGGAGCTAGGAGTGGATGACCTCTGAGGTCCTTTCCTTCCTGAGCCACTTTGTGATTCTATGAAGTAGCAATAATAGGAGAGAGATCTTTTACTTAAGCATGCAGAGAGATGAAGAAAGTCCCTGAGCCATCTACCAGTTCATGCCATGAGATGGTTTTGGTGGAGGTGACTGCTCTGAATGAGAGAGATGGACTTCTGAGGTAAAGAAGCACCAGAACTGGGAGGCAGGAGTTTCCTGCAGATGCCCTTTCTTTCCACATGGATTTTTGTCTTTGCTGTTAACCACTTGTGAACCTGCCAGCTGCACAACTGTCTGAAAGCAGCCACTGCAGAGACACTGCAGGAAGCACAGGGATTGTTCTTAACCTGAATCAGAGTGCAGTGATTTGGGAACAGCTGAGCCAGGCTGAAGTGTTCCTGTCAGGCAAGTTCACAAGTGTGCTTGGTTTGCTCTCAAACACTCCCCTGGTGCAGCCAGCTCGCTTCAGTGGTAGGTTTTGCTTCCCTTGAATGTGGAGTTCAGGCTCACAGGATGTTAGGAGTTGGAAGGGACCTCTGGAGATCTTCCAGTTCAACTCCCTTAGTCAGAGCAGGAGCAGAGAATCCAGCACAGGGCACACAGGAACACAGCCAGGCAGGGATGGAAAGGCTCCAGAGAAGGAGACTCCACAACCTCTCTGGGCAGCCTGCTCCAGGCCTCTGGGAGCCTCACAGGGAAGAAGTTCCTCCTCATGTTGAGCTGCAACCTCCTGTGCTGGAGTTTCTATCCATTGCCCCTTGGCCTATCCCAGGGTGCAGCTGAGCAGAGCCTGTCCCTGTCCCCTCCCTCCTGACCCCCAGCCCTCAGCTCTTGATAGACATTGATCAGATCCCCTCTCAGCCTTCTCCTCTCCAGACTAAGCACCCCCAGGGCTCTCAGCCTCTCCTCCCCAGGCAGTCTCCAGTCCCTTCAGCATCCTTGCAGCCCTCCCTTGGACTCTCTCCAGCAGATCCCTGTCCCTCCTGAGCTGGGGAGCCCACAACTGGATGCACTATTCCAGGGGAGGACTCAGCAGGGCAGAGCAGAGGGGGAGGAGAACCTCCCTGGCTCTGCTGGCCACACTCCTCTGCATGCACCCCATTGCCCTTTGTCCTACCACAGGGTGCCACCGAGCAGAGCCTGTCCCCTCCCTCAGATCTTTACAAGCATCTGTAGTTCCTAGCTTGCCTTGGAAGGTGTTCAGAGGGGCAGAAGGGGTGTGTGGAGCTGAAGGGCTGTGTCTGTGTGTCTGGCAGGCAGTCTTCCAAGCAGAAGAGGGCAATCCAGACAGCCATCCGCAAGAACAAGGAGGCCAACGCCGTGCTGGCCAGGCTCAACAGTGAGCTCCAGCAGCAGCTGAAGGTAAGCACTGCACCAGCACCACTGGGCCAAGCTCCTCACAGCAGCCACTTCAGTCTCACCCTCTCGTGGGTTGGATTGGATCCCTCCCTGATAACCCTTTGGGGTTTTGGTTGGAAATCTGTCCCCCCGAGAGCCAATTCAGCACACTCACAACCTGGAAGTGGAAAAGAGACTAAAGAGAGAAGTCTAACAAGCAATAAAGGTTTACAGAGTGCATTTACATGTAAATACATACAACTTCACTACAGCACAGCCCCTGTCCTGTATCTTAATTCAGCTCTTCTGTCCCCAGGAGGGGACAAACGGGTCTCAGAAGGCCATAGAGCCACACAGGCTCCCTCTCCACCTCCCTGTACCTTAGAGAAACCAAGGTCAGAGGGAGAATAGCATCAGCCCAAACCCCAGAGCAGGGCAGTGAGAAAGGGCAGCAAAAAGAGAGCAAGCAAGCTGTGCTGCACAATATAAAGATCTCAATACAGCAATGGGATCACAGAACAGAATCAACAAGGTCGGAAAAGACCTCAGAGATCATCAAGTCCAACCTGGCACCCAACACCTCATGACTACTAAACCATGGCACCAAGTGCCACATCCAATCCCCTCTTGAGCACCTCCAGGCATGGGGATTCCACCACCTCCCTGGGCAGCACATCCCAATGGCCAACAACTCTCTCTGGGAAGAACTTTCTCCTCACCTCCAGCCTAAACCTCCCCTGGCACAGCTTGAGACTGTGTCTTCTTGTTCTGGTGCTGGCTGCCTGGGAGAAGAGACCAACCCCCACCTGGCTACAACCTCCCTTCAGGGAGTTGTAGAGAGCAAGAAGGTCTCCCCTGAGCCTCCTCTTCTCCAGGCTAAGCAACCCCAGCTCCCTCAGCCTCTCCTCACAGGGCACAGTCTCAAGCTGTGCCAGGGGAGGTTCAGGCTGGATGTGAGGAAGAAGTTCTTCCCAGCCAGAGAGATTGGCCATTGGGATGTGCTGCCCAGGGAGTCCCCATCCCTGGAGGTGTTTAGGAAGAGCCTGGATGAGGCACTTGGTGCCATGGTTGAGTTGATTAGGTGGTGTTGGGTGATTGGTTGGACTTGATGATCTCTGAGGTCCCTTCCAACTTGGTTGATTGGTTCTGTGGTGCCCTACCCCACATCTCTCTGTGCTGCAGGAGGTGCACAAGGAGCGCATCGCCCTGGAGACCCAGCTGGAGCAGCTCCGACCTGTCACTGTCCTCTGACTTCCCACCCTGCAGCAGCAGAGCCCATGGCCTGGCAGCATGCCCAGGAGAGGAGCACCAGGCAGGGCCTCTGCCAAGGTGGTGATGACCAGCTTGTGGGGTCTCCCTTGGCCCTGCCTCTTGCAGGTGAAAGAAGGTACAGAAAGCAACCAGCTGCCTGCAGGGCGTTCGTGAGCAGAGGGCTGCTCTGCCCTCTCTTCCTCCCTCTTCCCCACCTGGAAATGAAGGACCTGAGAGTGGTTTATTTATGTAGAGAGCTCCTGATTTCATCTGCACCCTGGCAGGACCTCCTGCCCACGGCCACGAAGAGCCTACAGCATTGCTGAATTCTTGCTTCAGTTTCCAAACTCATCCTCCTGAGGTGGGGCTTCTGGATGGCGCTGCTGGCCGGAGGTGGTGGTGTCCTGGGGGAGAACTTTTGGGGGCTGGATGTTCTAACAGGACCCAAACAAGAGCACCTCACCAGACAGACAGACAGACAGACAGACACACAGAGTCTGTATCTGCAGGCACTGCTCAGATGATTATTTACTTTGGGCTGTTTGGTATGGCACCGTGGCTGCCTTTTGGTGGTAGAGAGCTTTGGGTTGGAGAAGTGCAAATCACACCAGAGAGAGACAGCAGGGGGTGGGGAGAGAATGATAATAATAATGATTAAAAACAACAACAAAAAAAGACTAAAATGGAATTCTTTTGGAAAGTGCAAAGAAAAGAAAAGAAAAAGGAGAAAAAATCCTTTTGGTTTTGGAGCTGGAACTGTCTCCTAACCCCAGTGCTTGATCACCTGCTTGCAACTCCCACTGTCTCTGCAGACCTTTAGTCTCTTTGAGATCACTGAGTTAGAGCTTTTGTTATTAGTCTTATTCTTTTGTCTTTTGGGGGGTTGTTTTATTCCTTGGTTGGGTTGGTTCTGTTTGGTTGGGTTTTGTGGTTTGGTTTGGTTCTGTTTTGTTTTGATGTGGTTCTGTTCTGTTTTGGTTTGATTTGGTTCTGGTTTGTTCTGGTTCTGTTCTGTTTTGATTTGATTTGGTTATGATCTGGTTCTGTTCTGTTTTGTTCTGGTTCTGTTCTGTTCTGTTTTGTTCTGGTTCTGTTCAGTTTTGATTTGGTTCTGTTCTGGGTCTGTTCTGTTTTCTGGTTCTGCTTTGTTGTGGTTTGGTTCTGTTCTGTTTTGCTGATTTGGTTCTGTTCTGTTTTGTTCTGATTTGGTTCTGTTCTGTTTTGTTCTGGCTCTGTTTTGTTCTGGTTTGGTTCTGTTCTGTTTTGTTCTTTGGTTCTGTTTGGTTCTGGTTTGGTTCTGTTCTGTTCTGTTTTGTTCTGGTTCTGTTCTGGTTTGGTTCTGTTCTGTTTTTTGTTCTGGTTCGGTTCTGTTCTGTTTGGTTCTGGTTCTGGTTTGGTCTGGTTCTGTTTTGGTCTGGTTCTGTTCTGTTTTCTGGTTCTGCTTTGTTCTGATTTAGTTCTGTTTGGTTCTGTTGTTCTGGTTCTGTTCTGTGTTGTTCTGGTTCTGTTTTGTTCTGCTCTGTTCTGGTTCTGTTGGGTTCTGTTTTGTTCTGTTGGGTTCTGTTCTGTTCCGATTTGGTTTTGTTTTGTTCTGGTTTGTTCTGGTTTTGTTTTGTTCTGGTTCTGTTCTGGTTTTGTTCTGGTTTGTTCTGGTTCTGTTCTGTTCTGGTTCTGTTTGGTTGGGTTGTGTTCTGTTCTGATTTTGTTTGGTCCTGTTTTGTTTCGATTTGGTTTGGTTTGGTTCTGTTTGGTTTGGTTGTGTTTTGTTCTTGTTTTGTTCTGTTCTGGTTTGGTTTTGTTCTCTTTTATTCTGGTTCTGTTCTCTTCTGGTTCTGTTGGGTTCTGTTCTATTCTGATTTGGTTTGGTTGGTTCTGTTTTGGTTCTGTTAGGTTTGGTTTTGTTCTGGTTCTGGTCTGGTTCTGTTCTGTTGGGTTCTGTTCTGATTTGGTTTGGTTTGGTTCTGTTTGGTTCTGTTTGGTTTGGTTTTTCTGTTCTGTTTTGTTCTGGTTCTGTTTTGTTCTGGTTCTGTTCTGTTCTGGTTCTGTTGGGTTCTGTTCTGTTCTGATTTGTTTGGTTTGGTTCTGTTTTGTTTTGGTTCTGTTTGGTTTGGTTTTTTGGTTCTGTTCTGTTTTGTTCTGGTTCTGTTTTTTGTTCTGGTTCTGTTCTGTTTTGGTTCTGTTGGGTTCTGTTCTGTTCTGTTTTGGTTTGGTTTGGTTCTGTTTTGTTTTGGTTCTGTTTGGTTTGGTTTTGTTCTGTTTCATTCTGGTTCTGTTCTGTTGGGTTCTTTCTGTTGGGTTCTGTTCTGTTGGGTTCTGTTCTGTTCTGATTTGGTTTGGTTTGGTTCTGTTTGGTTTGGTTTTGTTCTGTTGGGTTCTGTTCTGTTTTGGTTTGGTTTGGTTCTGTTTTGTTTTTGGGTTCTTTCTGGTTCTGTTTGGTTCTGTTTTGTTCTTTGTTTCTGTTCTGGTTCTGTTCTGTTGGGTTCTGTTCTGTTCTGATTTGGTTTGGTTGGTTCTGTTTTGGTTCTGTTAGGTTTGGTTTTGTTCTGGTTCTGTTCTGGTTCTGTTCTGTTGGGTTCTTTCTGTTGGGTTCTGTTCTGTTGGGTTCTGTTCTGTTCTGATTTGGTTTGGTTGGTTCTGTTTTGGTTCTGTTTGGTTTGGTTTGGTTCTGGTTTTGTTCTGGTTCTGTTCTGTTGGGTTCTGTTCTGTTGGGTTCTGTTTTGTTCTGTTCTGTTCTGTTCTGATTTGGTTTGGTTCTTTCTGTTGGGTTCTGTTCTGTTTGGTTCTGTTCTGTTCTGATTTGGTTTGGTTTGGTTCTGGTTTGTTCTTTTTGGTTTGGTTTTGTTCTGTTTTCCACTGTTTTGGTTTGGTTTTTTTTCTGTTCTGTTTTGGTTCGGTTTGTTTTCCACTGTTTCGGTTCGGTTTGTTTTCCACTGTTTTGGTTCGGTTTGTTTTCCACTGTTTTGGTTTGGTTTTGCTTTGCTTAGGGTTTGTTTTGCCTTTTTTTTACCCACCAGCAGATTTGTAACAAGAGGCCAAAAAGAGAAATGCAATTGGGGGGGGGGGGCGGGGGGGGGGCACTTTTGATAAAAGCTGTTCTAAGTACTTGTGTCTTAAGCCTGCTTTTTGTTGCCTTCATAGCTGCTGCTCTGTTTCAGGTGTGTGGACCAGGGCTGTGCTGCCAAAAGGAGGAAGATAACAAGGAGGAGGTTATCAGATGTGCGATGGAAATGGCTGCTCCCTACAGCAGCCTCGCTGCTGGGAGGGTGAAGCTGCCGATGCCTTAAAGGAAGAGGCAGGAAGGCAGCTTGTCCCTTGGGGCTGATCCCAGGGCCAGCTGAATGCTGGGGGGTTTAATCCATGGGTGTGGGTTTTGGTCTCAGCTCTGCCGGTGGAAGCTGGCTGACTAAAAGCTCCATCCCTGGAGGTGTTTGCAGCCAGGCTGGATGCGGCTGTGAGCAACCTGCTGCGGTGTGAGGTGTCCCTGGCCGTGGCAGGGGGGTTGGGACTGGATGATCCCTGAGGTCCCTTCCAACCCTGACAGTGCTGTGATTCTTGGGCCAGTACTCTTAGATTTAGGTGAGTTCAGATGGCACCATGTCAGCCTTGCTTCCTGCATGGACACAGCGTGTGCTTCAGCACAAGGGAATGTCACCTACCTGTTACCCATCCTGAGCATGGCTCTGCTTCGTATCAGAGAATCACTGAGGCTGGAAAGGACCTTCGCAATCATGGAGTCCAACCCTAACCCAACTCCCATGGCCACTAAACCATGTCCAGGAGCACCACAGCTGCAGCTTCCTGAGCACCTCCAGGCATGGGGACTTCACCTGGGCAGCCTGTTCCAACCCCTCACCACTCTGGAGGTGGAGCTGGGTGCTACCTTAAAATAAAAGCATCCAGCTCCTTCAGATTGCTCTGGTTTGGGTTTCTTCAGGGTGTCAGTTGTGCAGGTCTGCCAGGAGCACAGAAACTCTGACTTGCTGTGGCAAAATACCAGAGGGTTGCACAGGCTGAGAGTTGGGGATTCTGCCCCTCTGCTCTGCTCAGACCCCCACCTGCAGCACTGCCTCCAGCTCTGGGGCCCCCAGCACAAGAGGGACCTGGAGCTGCTGGAGAGGGGCCAGAGGAGGCCACCAAGGTGATCAGAGGGCTGCAGAACCTCCCCTGTGGGGACAGGCTGAGAGAGTTGGGGCTGTTGAGCCTGGAGAAGAGAAGGCTCCAGGGAGACCTCAGAGCAGCCTCCCAGTACCTGAAGGGAGCTACAAGAAAGCTGGGAAGGGACTTCTGCCAAGGGCTGGGAGGGATAGGATGAGAGGGAATGGATTGAAGCTTGAGGAGGGCAGATTGAGACTGGAGAGGAGGAAGAAATTCTTCCCAGTGAGGCTGGGGAGACTCTGGCACAGGCTGCCCAGGGAGGCTGTGGCTGCCTTCTGCCTGGAGGTGTTCAGCACCAGGCTGGATGAGGCCTTGAGCAAGCTGGGCTGGTGGGAGGTGTCCCTGCCCATGGCAGGGGGCTGGAACTGGATGATCTTCGGGGTCCCTTCCAACCCAAACCATTCTGTGGATCTGTGAAACCCCTGCATGGGGAATGTGTGTGAGACCTGCTGAAAGAGGAAACTGATTTCCTTAGGCTTCACTCAAGTCAAAACTTCCGTTTTTGCTTGCTCAGGCCTGGTTTTGTCAGAGGTCAGCCTCAGCTCCGTGGTGAAGCCTGGAGGGCTGCACCCTTTGCTAACCTGAATGGCACCAAGATGAAGGCAAAGCCATTCCAAGCCTCCAGCAGAGCCTTGGTCAGAGGGTGCCCAGGCAGGAGCAGCACCAGGGCCGGAGCCATTCACAGTATCACAGTATCACAGTATAACCAAGGTTGGAAGAGACCCCAAGGATCATCAAGTCCAACCTGTCCCAACAGACCTCACAACTAGACCATGGCACCAAGTGCCACGTCCAATCTCCCCTTGAGCACCTCCAGGGACGGCGACTCCACCACCTCCCGGGCAGCACATCCCAATGGTGAATGACTCGCTCAGTGAAGAACTTCTTCCTCACCTCGAGTCTAAACCTCCCCCTGGCACAGCTTGAGACTGTGTCGCCTTGTTCTGGTGCTGGTTGCCTGGGAGAAGAGACCAACCCCCTCCTGTCCACAATCACCTTTCAGGGAGTTGTAGAGGGCAATGAGGTCACCCCTGATCCTTCTCTTCTCCAGGCTAAACAACCCCAGCTCCCTCAGCCTCTCCTCACAGGGCTGTGCTCAAGGCCTCTCACAGCCTTGTTGCCCTTCTCTGGACACCTTCAAGTGTCTCAATGTCCTTCTTAAACTGAGGGGCCCAGAACTGGACACAGGACTCAAGGTGTGGCCTAACCAAAGCAGAGTCCAGGGGCACAATGACCTCCCTGCTCCTGCTGGCCACACTGTTCCTGATGCAGGCCAGGATGCCCTTGGCCTTCTTGGCCACCTGGGCACACTGCTGGCTCATGTTTAGGCGGCTGTCAATCAGCACCCCCAGGTCCCTCTCTGTTTGGCTGCTCTCAGCCACTCTGACCCCAGCCTGTAGCCCTTCATGGGGTTGCTGTGGCCAAAGTGCAGCACCTGGCACTTGGACTTGTTGAATGTCATCCTGCTGGACTCTGCCCATCTGTCCAGTGGGTCGAGGTCCCTCTGCAGAGCCCTTCTGCCCTCTGACTGACCAACATCTGCTCCCAGATTGGTGTCTCTGCAAACTTGCTGATGACTGTCTCAATCCCCTCATCCAGATCATCAATGAAGATGTTAAAGAGGCTGGGGCCCAGCACTGATCCCTGGGGGACACCACTGGTGCCTGGCTGCCAGCTGGCTGTGGCACCATTCACCACCACTCTCTGGGCTCAGCCTGCAGCCAGTTCCTACCCCAGCTCAGAGTGCTGCTGCCCAAGCCAGGGGCTGACAGCTTGGCCAGGAGTTTGCTGTGGGGGATGGTGTCAGAGGCCTTGCTGAAGTGCAGGCAGACTCCATCCACAGCCTGCCCCACATCCAGCAGGCAGTCACCTGGGCATAGAGGGAGATCAGGTTGGAGAGGGAGGACCTGCCCTTCCTGAATCCATGTTGGCTGGACCTGAGCCCTTGGCCATCCTGCAGGTGCTCAGTTATTGCCTCCAGGATAATCTGCTCCATCATTTTCCCTGGCACTGAGGTCAGGCTGCCAGGCCTGGAGTTTGTGGGTTCCTCCATCCGTCCTTTCTTGGATGGCCTCCTCCCACTGCTTTGGGCTCCTCCTCACCTGCATGAGCTGGAGGGAAACTGGGGAAAGGAAAAGGCTTGGAGAGCTGCCCTGGGTGGGCAGAGAGCAGGAGGGGCCCCTGGGCTCCTGCTCTTTTTAACTGTGGTGATGTGCAAGAGCTCTGTCAGAGCTATGCAAAGAGCAGAGCCTTAAAGGAGGAAATAATTAGTGATAAATTAATTGTAGCATCATTAAGCCCTGAGAAGGGATGTTTTATTGGCCTGGAAGTGTGTCTGTGGTGCACGTGAGGCACAGGGCCAAGGTGTTAAAGCCCTGTAAATAGCCTGCAGGGAGCCATCCTGCAGCAGCAGCAGGATGCATTTGGATGGCTCCTCCACTCTTGGTTTTCACAAGCTGATGGCACTCTGGAGTGCCATCATCCAGCTCTGCATTGGCTTGCCACGTTTGAATTCATGCCTGCAATTATCCTCCTGAACTGATACATCTTCCTGCTCTGGCAAATCCCTTCTTGGTGGACCTGGGAAAGAAGCTTCAAACAAGCTGCAGCCAGGGGAGTGTGGGCAGCAGGGCAGGAGAGGGGATTCTGCCCCTGGGCTCTGCTCTGCTCAGACCTCCCCTCCAATCCTGCCTCCAGCTCTGGGGTCCCCAGCAGGAGAAGGACACAGAGCTGCTGGAGGGAGGCCAGAGGAGGCCCCAAAGATACTCCCAGGGCTGGAGCAGCTCTGCTGGGAGCACAGGCTGAGGGAGCTGGGGGTGTGCAGCCTGCAGAGGAGAAGGCTCCAGGGGCACCTCAGAGCTGCCTGCCAGCAGCTGAAAGGATCCTGCAGGAAGGCTGCAGAGAGACTTTGGCTGAGGGGGTCTGGAGCCAGCCCAAGGGGCAATGGTTTGGAGCTGAGGCAGAGCAGGGGCAGAGTGGAGCTGAGGCAGAAGTTGTGGAGTGTGAGGCTGGTGAGAGCCTGGCACAGGCTGCCCAGGGAGGCTGTGGCTGCCTCCTTGCTGGGGGTGCTGAAGGCCAGGCTGGCTGAGGCCTTGAGCAGCTGAGTGGAGCTGAGAGGTGTCCCTGGGCACGGTGGGGAGCTTGGGGGAGATGGATTGGAGGAGGATTCTGTGAACTGCATGGGAAGAGAGGAAACCTTCTGCCTTAGCTGACTGAGAACCTGCAGCTCCCTGAAAACCAGTGTCAGGGCAGAGATGTCTCTTCAGGCAGATAAAAATTGTCCTCTTCTGTCCTGCTGTGCTTTGCTTCCTGCTCCCTCAGCCAGCATCCCAGCTCTGGGCACCTCCTGAGAATGCAAACCTCAGGCTCAGGAGCTGCTCTGCAGCTTATGGTAATGGCAGCTCTGGGCCTGGGAAGCTGCCAAGGAGGAGGACACCCTTGCGGGTGGCTTTCCATCCCGAGGTGTCTCATTAGCAGTCTCATCCGTGTAGTCTCAAGGAGAGGACGTGGGATCAAAGGCAGGAGAGGAGCTGAGCTCCCAGAATTAGTGCTGATCAAATTAATAAACATCTCCAGGTTTATTATTTCCACCATCCCCCCTTAAACAGGCATATTTAGGAGCTCCTCTTTGAATGTGAGCTAAGCCTTCTGAGAGCTGCTCTCATTTCTTGGTGCGTGCTCTGGCACCACTGCCTGCTTTGCCTTTCTGCAGCTGCCTTTTGTCATTAGGGCCAGAAGTCATCCTTCAGGCCTGCAATGTGGCTGCTGGCTGAAGGGAATCGGGGTGGCTGTTCACTGCCTGGCACTGTGGGGGAGCAACTCGTCCTCTCAGCTGACAGAGGGGCACAAGGTGTTTGTGTTGGTCCTCAGCCTGGAGGCGCGCGGTGCTGGCTGGTGGGTTGTGACGAGGGTCTCGTTCTGCGCCTCATAAGAGGAGGGGAGGTGGGGGGAGACAGGGGAGGTGGGGGGAGACAGGGAGGTGGAGCTGGCTTCCTGCGTGGCTCTGAGGGTGCTGGAGGCAGCTGCTGAAGCCAGCAGCTCTGCTCTCAGCAGTCTGGTCTGGGAAAGAACAACTCCATGGAACGGGATGGGACCATGAGGAGAGGCTCCTGGGAGACCTCAGAGCAGCCTCCCAGTACCTGAAAGAGGCTACAAGGAAGCCAGGAAGGGACTTCTGCCAAGGGCTGGGAGTGACAGGATCAGAGGGAATGGACTGGAGCTTGAGGAGGGCAGATTGAGACTGGAGAGGAGGAAGAAAGTCTTCCCAGTGAGGCTGGGGAGACTCTGGCACAGGCTGCCCAGGAGGCTGTGGCTGCCTCCTGCCTGGAGGTGTTCAGCACCAGGCTGGATGAGGCCTTGAGCAAGCTGGGCTGGTGGGAGGTGTCCCAGCCCGTGGCAGGGGGTTGGAGCTGGATGATCTTGAAGGTCCCTCCCAACCCAGAGCATTCTTTGAAGCTATGACTCTTAAGAACACTTCCAAATGGTTTCTCCATGAGAGGTACAGAACACTCAGTCCTGTGGTAAGCTTCCCAGTGCCCCTGCAGGGTTTGCCTCCTCGTGTGCATGGACACAGCTGTCTGTCATTGCTGATAACCTCATGAGCTCAGGTGGCCTCTTGTCTCCAAGCCCTGAGCTGCAGCTCTGCCATGGTTTGAGCTGCACCCACCTGGGGGTCCCTGCAGTGGCTTCCCAAGCAGTGGTTAGAGCACAGCTGCAGCTGAAGAGCCACAGGACCCCAGCTGGGGCTGCTAGGAGATGGCAGCAAGTCCCCTTGCAGACCTGGCTGCTGCTCCAGCTCCTATGGATTCAGTGCCTGGAGGTGAGCTGGGAAGGGACTTTTGCCAAGGGCTGGGAGTGACAGGATGAGAGGGAATGGATTGAGGCTTGAGGAGGGCAGATTAGGACTGGAGAAGAGGAAGAAATTCTTTCCAGTGAGGCTGGGGAGACTCTGGCACAGGCTGCCCAGGGAGGCTGTGGCTGCCTCCTGCCTGGGTGTGCTCAGCACCAGGCTGGATGAGACCTTGAGCAAGCTGGGCTGGTGGGAGGTGTCCCAGCCCGTGGCAGGGGTTGGAGCTGGATGATCTTGAAGGTCCCTCCCAACCCAGAGCATTCTTTGAAGCTATGACTCTTAAGAACACTTCCAAATGGTTTCTCCATGAGAGGTACAGAACACTCAGTCCTGTGGTAAGCTTCCCAGTGCCCCTGCAGGGTTTGCCTCCTCGTGTGCATGGACACAGCTGTCTGTCATTGCTGATAACCTCATGAGCTCAGGTGGCCTCTTGTCTCCAAGCCCTGAGCTGCAGCTCTGCCATGGTTTGAGCTGCACCCACCTGGGGGTCCCTGCAGTGGCTTCCCAAGCAGTGGTTAGAGCACAGCTGCAGCTGAAGAGCCACAGGACCCCAGCTGGGGCTGCTAAGAGGTGGCAGCAAGTCCCCTTGCAGACCTGGCTGCTGCTCCAGCTCCTATGGATGCAGTGCCTGGAGGTGAGCTGGGAAGGGACTTTTGCCAAGGGCTGGGAGTGACAGGATGAGAGGGAATGGATTGAGGCTTGAGGAGGGCAGATTGAGGCTGGAGAGGAGGAAGAAACTCTTCCCAGGGAGACTGGGGAGAGACTGCAGCTCTCTCCTCCATCACAAACCTCAGCCCAACGGCAGTGGGCAGTACCAGCAGCCTGCCTTGAGGCCAGCAGGGTGGCCCCAGCTCATAACCCACTTCTTTGAGCACTGCCATTTCAGGGAGGCTGAGTTGTTTTAATCAGCAGTGACCTAATAAGAGGAGTGTGGCAGGTGCCACGGGGCTCAGGCAGCTGAGCCAGCGTGGATGGCCCTGGCTCCAGAGTCTAGGAGATGAAGGGGCAAAGCTAATGCAGGATGAGCCCAGCCAAGGAGATTATTTTCTTGCACCAGGCAGTGGGGAGAGCTCCACAAAGCTGTCTGAAATCCTCTCTTCCTAGATATCCACTCCTTTAAGCTTGTGGAGTGGATTCTTTAGCCCCCTAGAAGGGAGCCAGGACACCCTTCCCTTGCTCTGGAACCAAGCAACGAGGACAGAGAGAGATCTGCACTTCATTCAGCACAGCCTTCCAGCCCCTGAGGAGGACCTGCAGGAAAGCTGGGGAGTGACTTTTGACAAGGGCTTGTAGTGATAGGACCAGTGGAGATGGATTGGAGCTTGGGGAGGGGAGACTGAGACTGGAGATTAGGAAGAAATTCTTTGGAGTAAGGGTGGTGAGAGCCTGGCACAGGCTGCCCAGGAGGCTGTGGCTGCCTCCTGGCTGGGGGTGCTGAAGGCCAGGCTGGCTGAGGCCTTGAGCAGCTGAGTGGAGCTGGGAGGTGTCCCTGGGCATGGAGGGGAGCTTGGAGGGGATGAGCTCTGAGCTCCCTTCCAGCCTGAAGCCATTCTGTGACTTTGCGATGATTCTGTCATTCTCTGACTTTCCCTTCTCATGGAGGCTCCAGACCTTGGAGCATCTTTGTGGCCTCCTCTGAACTCCCTCCAGCAGCTCTGTTCTTCTGCTGGGGAGCCCAGAGCTGGAGGCAGGATTGGAGGGGAGGTGTGAGCAGAGCAGAGCCCAGGGGCAGAATCCCCTCTCCTGCTCTGCTGGCTGTGTGAGGAGAGAGAGGGAAAGGGAGGGGAGAGGAGAGGGGAGAGGGGAGGGGAGAGGAGAGGGGAGGGGAGAGGAGAGGGGGAGAGGAGAGAGAGGGGGAGGGGGAGAGGAGAGAGAGGGGAGGGGGAGAGGAGAGAGGGGGGAGGGGAGAGGAAAGAGAGGGGAGGGGAGAGGAGAGAGAGAGAGAGAGGAGAGAGGAGGGAGAGGAGAGGGAGAGAGAGAGAGGGAGGGGAGAGGAGAGAGAGAGGAGAGGGAGGAGAGAGAGAGGGGAGGGGAGAGGAGAGAGAGGGGAGGGGAGAGAGAGAGGGAGGGAGGGGAGAGAGAGGGAGAGGGGAGGGGGAGAGAGAGAGAGGGGGAGAGGGAGAGGGAGGGGGGGAGGGAGGGGGAGAGGAGAGGGAGGGGAGAGGAGAGGGAGGGGGGAGGGGAGAGGGAGGGGGGGGGAGGAGGAGAGGGGGAGGGGAGAGGGAGAGGGAGGGGAGAGGAGAGGGGAGAGGGGAGAGAGAGGGAGGGGAGGGGGGGAGAGGGGAGGGAGGGGGAGGAGGGAGAGGGGAGGAGAGGAGAGGGGGGAGGGAGGGGGAGGGAGGGGGAGAGGGAGAGGGGGAGGGAGAGGAGGGGGAGGGAGAGGAGGGGAGGGGAGAGGAGAGGAGGAGGGGGGGAGAGAGGAGAGGGAGGGGGAGAGGAGGAGGGAGGGGGAGAGAGAGGGAGGGGGGGAGGGAGAGAGAGGAGGAGGGGAGAGGAGAGAGAGGGGGGGGGGAGAGGAGAGAGGGGAGGGGAGAGGGAGAGGAGAGAGAGGGGAGGGGAGAGGAAAGAGAGGGGAGGGGAGAGGAGAGAGAGGGGAGGGGAGAGAGGGGAGGGGAGAGGAACCTTGTGCCGCCAGGTTGTTGGGTCACAAATGTGAGAGGAAGAAACCCGAGAAGGAAAGGCACAGCTAAGAGGAGCGGTTTGCAGTGGCTGTGCTGGGTTCACTCCCAAGCAGGACCCTGGCTGTCAGGCTGTGGAGAGCTCACGTCCTGCCTGCCGTAGGGAGAGCAGCTGGCACTCGGGGGGCGCTGAGCGCTCAGGCGGTGGCTGGGGCCGGGGCTCCCGCGCAGGCTCTCCGCCAGCAGTGGCTGAGCTCTCCTCGCAGCGCCCCCAGCCCCGGCAGCGTGTGAGGCACATGAGCCCCCGCTGGCCCTAAGCGGAGGTGGCAGCTGCGGCAGCCGGGGCTGTGGGCAGTGCCAGCTCAGATAAACCTCTCTCCCTCTTGCTGGAGGGCAGCCCCGCTCCCTGGAAGTGCAAACCCAGCCAGTCTGCACGGGAGTGTGAAAGGCAAACCGCCCCGAGGAGCTCAAACACAGCTCCCCCCGCTCTGCTGCTCCTCGGCTCCCTCCCTGCTGCAGCAGCCTGGCTTGGAGCCGGCTCAGCCCCGCAGCTCGGTGCTGGTCGTCGAGCCAAACCTCGACAGGCTCGTGAACACCCACCCCGACGCTCAGATGTGACCCTGAGTGAGACTTCCTCACTTCTGTAGGCTCAAGAGGTGGGGGCAAAAAAGGTGTCAGGCTCAGCTCCGTGCCAGCACAGCTTCGGCCTGGGTGTCGCTCCTCCTGCAAGCAGCCTGTGAGCTGTCCTGGTTTGGGGTCAAGGAGAAGCCTCCCTGCCTGGGTAAGGAAACGTTGCTTCTGAACAGCTTTCCTGTGGCGACACAGATGGCAGCCACCACTGGCAGCTCGCCCACTGGCACTGCCAGGGTTGACCTCTCCCACTGCCCAGTGCTGGCTGCAGCCTGGGGAGCCCTTGCTTCAAACACAGGAGGCAGCTTTGAACCAGAGCCTCACAGACTGAGGGGCTGGAAGGGAGCTGCAGAGAGCAGCCAGGCCAAGCCCCCTGCCAGAGCAGCAGCACCCAGGGCAGCTCCCACAGCAACACCTCCAGCTGCCTTTGCAAGGCCTCCACACAAGGAGACTCCACAACCTCTCTGGGCAGCCTGCTCCAGCCCTCTCACACCCTCACAGCCAAAAAGCTTTCCCTCCTCTTCCCCTGCCACCTCCTCTGCTCCAGCTGCCACCCAGTGCCCCTTGGGCTGTCCTTGCACAGCCCTCAGCACAGCCTGGCTCCCTCCTCCCCACACTGCCCTGCACCTCTTGAGCCCCAGCACTGAGGGCAGCCCTCAGGCTCCTCTGCTCCAAGCTCCAAGCCCCAGCTGCCTCAGCCTGGCCTCCCAGGGAGACCTTCCACTGCCTGCAGCAGCTTGGGGGCTCTGCCATCGACTCTCTCCAGCACTTCCCTGAACACAGGACTGATCTAAAACACCAGGACAGAGCAACACAAAGCAGAAAAGATCCAGCAGCAACTGCAGAGCTGCCAGGGGCTGGAAGGGTGCTCCAGAGAGCAGCCAGGCCAAGCCCCCTGCCAGAGCAGCAGCACCCAGGGCAGCTCCCACAGCAACACCTCCAGCTGCCTTTGCAATGCCTCCACACAAGGAGACTCCACAACCTCTCTGGCCAGCCTGCTCCAGCCCTCTCACACCCTCACAGGGGGAAAAGCTTTTGCTTTCTAAGCATTTGGGAGCATCAAGCTCACTTGTTTATTGATTTGATGATTGTTGTTGGGTCACTGGGCAGGGGAGATGCATGGCAGAGAGTGCGGGAAGGCACTGAGCTGCACCCTCCTCCTGCAGCAACCCGTGAGGGGGTGACTGTGCAGCCCCTGGGGATCTCTCCCACAGTAGGGGAGAGCTGTGCTGAGGTCAGAAAACGTTTGCAGGGCTCAGGTCCAGCCCACAATAAGTAAGACATCACTTTGAGCAAATACAGAGCTGCAAAGCAGGCAGAGTGGAAAACTACCTAACAATAGTGAAGCAAGGAATGGAATGGAATGGAATGGAATGGAATGGAATGGAATGGAATGGAATGGAATGGAATGGAATGGAATGGAATGGAATGGAATGGAATGGAATGGAATGGAATAGACCAGTTTGGAAGAGACCTTTGAGATCATCCAGTCCAACCTATCACCAGCACCATTTCATCAGCTCAACCATGGCACCAAGTGCCTCATCCAGGCTCTTCCCGAACACCTTCAGGGATGGTGACTCCACCACCTCCCTGGGCAGCACATCCCAATGGCCAGTCTCTTGGTATGAAGTCATGTAAGCTGTGCAGGGGTTATTAGAGAACTCTGGAGGCTGAAGTCAGTAGAAATCTCTGACCAGCTCCTTCCTTATCTGCTCAGCAAGTTTGCTGAGGATAACAGCCCAGCAGGCTTGGCAGAGACACCTGAAGGCTGTGAGGCCATTCAGACTTAGGCTGAGAGCTGGGCAGAGAGGAACCTCTCCAACCAGGATGAGTGCAGAGTCCTGCAGCTGGGAAGGAAGAACAAACTGCAGCAGCACAGGCTGGGAGGGGATCTGCTGGACAGCAGCCCCAAGGAGAAGGACCTGGCAGTGCTGCTGGGCAGCAAGTTCTGCATGGCACAGCAATGTGCCCTGGGGGCCAAGAAGGCCAAGGGGGTCTTGGGGGGCATTCAGAGGAGTGTGGCCAGCAGAGCCAGGGAGGTTCTCCTCCCCCTCTGCTCTGCCCTGCTGAGATCTCCCCTGGGATATTGCATCCAGTTGTGGGCTCCCCAGGTCAGGAGGGACAGGGATCTGCTGGAGAGAGTCCAAGGGAGGGCTGCAAGGATGCTGAAGGCACTGGAGACTGCCTGGGGAGGAGAGGCTGAGAGCCCTGGGGGTGCTTAGTCTGGAGAGGAGAAGGCTGAGAGGGGATCTGATCAATGTCTATCAAGAGCTGAGGGCTGGGGGTCAGGAGGGAGGGGACAGGGACAGGCTCTGCTCAGCTGCACCCTGGGATAGGACAAGGGGCAATGGATGGAAACTGCAGCACAGGAGGCTCCAGCTCAGAACGAGGAGGAACTTCTTCCCTGTGAGGCTCCCAGAGGCCTGGAGCAGGCTGCCCAGAGAGGTTGTGGAGTCTCCTTCTCTGGAGCCTTTCCAGCCCTGCCTGGCTGTGTTCCTGTGTGACCTGTGCTGGATCCTCTGCTCCTGCTCTGGCAAGGGGCTTGGACTGGAAGCTCTCCAGAGGTCCCTTCCCACCCCTAACCTCCTGTGATCCTTTACCTTCCCCTCTTCAGACCCAGCTTAGGAATTCCACAGCTGCCCAATTAGTTTCTCTTGTACTTGACTCTCTTCCCAACCTTTCCATGACCCTGTTGTAGGTTTTGTTTTGAAGGCAGCGTCCATTAGGTATTTGTTGCTTTATCAAACCCACCTGGAGCACAAATGCAGCTTTCCCTTGTTGTTGTTGTTGTTTCTCCCCCTCCTTTCCACACTCTGCTCATTAAAACTCGCATCCCTGCTCCTGGGAGGATGGTACCAGCCTAATGCTAATGCTGTTGTGGGAGCTTGATAGCAGAGCTTGCCTTTGTTTTCTCCCCAGTAATGAGGCTTCCAAGCTGACACCTCTCTTGCAGTTGCTGTTTTGAGGCCTTACCACTTTTGCCTGAAGCACTGCACTTGCCAGGAGAGCTTTCAGAAGCCTTCCCCTGCGGTGGTAAAAGTGACTCAGCTGTCCAGAGGCCACTGCTGCCTGATCTCCCTCTGGTCTGCAAGGAACGGGCTGTGGATGAGCTCAATTAGCAGCTAGCTGCTGCTGCAGGAGGGCAGAGCCCATTCTCCTCCACCCCTGGGTCCCCCATACAGCCTCCTGCAGGTGCTGGTCCTCAGCACACGCTCCTCAGCTCCCTGGCTGTCCTTGCCCCAGCCCTGCCACTTGTCTGGCTGCAAGAGGCAGCAGCTCTGGCCACGGAAGCAGCAGAGCCAGGAGCCATGAATTGCACTGAAGGTTGTGAAACCATCCGCTGCAGCTCAAGGCACAGCTGTGCAGGAAGCTCTGTCTTGGGCACAGGCCACACCATCCCCAGGACCACACAACCCTTCATTCCCTAAAGCTGGAATGACAGCCTTTGGAGGGTGTGGAGACACAGCAGTGGATCTGAAGTCGTTCTGCACTTGAGCAGCTGCTGTCTTGTGTGATCTCTGAGGACCAGCTTCAAAGTCATTTCTCAGTGGGGCTCTCCTGAGCTTGCATTTCAGTGGCCACACCAAAGCAGCCTGCCCCTCGCTGGCAACCAGGCTGCTTCTGCTCTCGGTTTGTCCTGCAGCTCTGTCAGGCCTCCCATGAGCTTATCAGTGGTGCTTCTGGTGCTCTACCCTGGCTCAATGCTTGCAGTTTCTGCTGCAAAAGGGCATTGTTGGCTGCTTGTGCTCTGTTCCTCCTTGGAGCCACTGCAGAGCCAGCTGGATGTGTTGCTGTGTGAGCTGCCCTGGCTGCTCCTGCTCTGGCAGGGGCTTGGCCTGGCTGCTCCCTGGATCTTCCTTCCAGCCCCTGACAACTCTGCAGTTGCTGCTGGATCTTTTCTACCTTGTGCTGCTCTGTCCTGGTGTTTTAGATCAGTCCTGTGTTCAGGGAAGTGCTGGAGAGAGTCGATGGCAGAGCCCCCAAGCTGCTGCAGGCAGTGGAAGGTCTCCCTGGGAGGCCAGGCTGAGGCAGCTGGGGCTTGGAGCTTGGAGCAGAGGAGCCTGAGGGCTGCCCTCAGTGCTGGGGCTCAAGAGGTGCAGGGCAGTGTGGGGAGGAGGGAGCCAGGCTGTGCTGAGGGCTGTGCAAGGACAGCCCAAGGGGCACTGGGTGGCAGCTGGAGCAGAGGAGGTGGCAGGGGAAGAGGAGGGAAAGCTTTTTGGCTGTGAGGGTGTGAGAGGGCTGGAGCAGGCCGGCCAGAGAGGTTGTGGAGTCTCCTTGTGTGGAGGCCTTGCAAAGGCAGCTGGAGGTGTTGCTGTGGGAGCTGCCCTGGGTGCTGCTGCTCTGGCAGGGGGCTTGGCCTGGCTGCTCTCTGCAGCTCCCTTCCAGCCCCTCACGTTCTGGGACTGTATGACTTTGTGATTCTCTCTCTGGTCCCCCAGGATGCTCTGCAGGCTGTGCTGCAGGCTGGGCACAATGCAAGTGGACTGCTTTCTGAGGGGGCAATGTTGCAGTCCTTTTAATGCACATCCTTAATTCCCAGGAGAAAAACACCCTGAACTCTGGGAGTACTTAGAGTAGAATAGAGGAGAATAGAATAGAGTAGAATAGAATAAAATAGAATTGACCAGGGTGGAAAAGACCTCAGAGATCATCCAGTCCAATCTATCACCCAACACCATCTGATCAACTCACCCATGGCACCAAGGGCCTCATCCAGGCTCTTCCTAAACACCTCCAGGGATGGGGACTCCACCACCTCCCTGGGCAGCACATCCCAATGGCCAATCTCTCTTGCTGGGAAGAACTTCTTCCTCACCTCCAGCCTAACCCTCCCCTGGCACAGCTTGAGACTGTGTCCTCTTGTTCTGGTGCTGGCTGCCTGGCAGAAGAGACCAACCCCCTCCTGGCTACAAGGTTGCTGATGACACCAAGCTGTGTGGTGCAGTGGACACGCTGGAGGGAAGGGATCCAGCAGAGGGACCTTGACAGGCTGGAGAGGTGGGCACAAGCCAACCTCATGAGCTTCAACAAGACCAAGTGCAGGGTCCTGCATCTGGGTCGAGGCAATCCCAGGCACAAATCCAGGCTGGGCAGGGACTGGCTGGAGAGCAGCCCTGAGGAGAGAGACTTGGGGGTGCTGGGGGAGGAGAAGCTCAACATGAGCTCTCAATGTGCGCTTGCAGCCCGGAAAGCCAATCAGATCCTGGGCTGCATCAGGAGAAGTGTGGCCAGCAGGTCAAGGGAGGTGCTTCTCCCCCTCTGCTCAGCCCTGGTGAGACCCCACCTGGAGTACTGTGTCCAGTTCTGGAGCCCCTGTTACAGGAGGGATGTGGACGTGCTGGAACATGTCCAGAGAAGGGCCACGAGGATGAGCAGAGGGCTGGAGCTGCTCTGCTGTGAGGACAGACTGAAGGAGTTGGGGCTGTTCAGTCTGGAGAAGAGAAGGCTCCGAGGTGACCTCATTGTGGCCTTCCAGTGTCTGAAGGGTGGGGAGGGACTTCTCAGGATCTCAGGTAGTGATAGGACTAGGGGGAATGGAATGAAGCTGGAGGTGGGGAGATTCAGGCTGGAGGTGAGGAGGGAGTTCTTCCCCATGAGAGTGGTGAAGCCCTGGAATGGGTTGTCCAGGGAGGTGGTTGAGGCCCCATCCCTGGAGGTGTTTAAGCCCAGGCTGGACGAGGCTCTGGCCAGCCTGATCTAGTGTGGGGTGTCCCTGCCCATGGCAGGGGGTTGGGACTAGATGATCCTTGTGGTCCCTTCCAACCCTGCCTGATACTATACTATGACACTATGTGCTGCTTGTGCCTTCCCTGGCCGTGCCGGCCAAAGCCTCTCCCCTCCTCTAACTGAGCGCAGCCGCTCCCCGCAGCTTGGCTGCTCGGTGCGGTTGGGGCCGGGCTCATTATCACTGGCAAGCACCGGGGTTACAGAGAGAGAGAGAGAGAGAGAGGGAGAGCCCTGAGCTCCACATCAAAGAGCCGAGGGCGGGTTCGATTCGCCGCTAGCCGTCCAGCGGCAAGAAAGGGCTGAGCCCACATCCAGCCGAGGGGAAAGAGAACCTCCGGCAGCTCGAAACAACAGGGAAGGCACAGAGCAAGGCTTTGCAGCTGGCCGGCTGGAGCACAATGAAACAAGGGAAACCAAAGCGGGAGGGGGGGAACCCAACCCCCAAACATCTGTCTGTTTGTTTCCGACACTTTTTGCCCTCTCGTTGCAGAGGCTTTTAAACCAAAGCCAAACACTCGGGCAGGAGAACTTCGCGGGGGTGGGGTAAAGGAAACAAGGAAAAGGCAGCAAGGGCTTTCCCCTGCTCTTTGAAGTGCAGTGCTTGGGGGAAGGAGAGTCTGTGTGAGGAGTTCATGGCTGAATCCTGGCATGGCTTGGGTCAGAAGGGAGCTCCAAAGGGCATCCAGCCCAACCCCCTGCACCCAGCAGGGACATCCTCCACCACAGCAGCTTGCTCACAGCCTTCTCCAGCCTCCCCTTGAACAGCTCCAGCCATGGAGCCTCAGCTCCTCCCTGGGCAACCTGCTGCAGTGTGGCAGCAGCCTCCTGGGGCAGAGCTTGTTCCTCACAGCCAATCTCCATCTGCTCTGCTCTCCTTTCAAACCCTTGCCCCTGCTGCTGTCCCTGCAGGCCTTTGGGCACAGTCCCTCTGCAGCCTTCTTGGAGCCCCTTCAGCTCCTGGCAGGCTGCTCTGAGGTCTGCCTGGAGCCTTCTCTTCTGCATGCTGCACATCCCCAGCTCCCTCAGCCTGTGCTCACAGCAGAGCTGCTCCAAGCCCCCTGAGTAAGGAATTGCTGGTAGTTCAGGCAGGGGCAAAGCAAGCACAAATCCATCTCTGCCTCCATCCCCTGCAGCTCTGACAGCCATCAAAGGCCATCAGCCCTGAAGCTGCTGATAGATTTCCTGGCTCCCCAGCAGCCTTCTGTGCTCTTCATGCCCCAGTGTCCCAGGTAAGCAGCTTCACATGGCATCATGTGCAGGCTGAGAGGTTTTATAGATCCCTCTGCTTGGCACACACTCACCACATTCCTGCAAGCTCAAGGAAGAGCATTCAGCCAGAGAGGAGTACAAAGGGTGCAGAAAGGTAGGTCACAGGCCCCCAGGGAGGGAGAAGAAGGAGCACAGAGCTTGCTGGGGAGGGAGCCCTGGCTGCCAGGGAGGGTTCTGCCTCATTGACCTTGGAAGGGCAGGCATAGCTCCTCCTGGGCTTGGGGCGTGGGAAAGGGATTGTTTCCCACCTCCAGCACCATCCATCAGCGTGGGGTGAGGAGGTTCTGGTTGGTAAGGTGCCTCGGGACACACCTGGTGAGCTGCTGCCTCCAAACCAGGCCCCTAAAGAGAGGGTGGGGAGCTGGTCACGTAGGGCAGGGGCTGTAAATCAGAGCTGAGTGGCAAGGGAAGGGGTTTTTCTCTCAGAGCAGCAGGGGGACACCCTGCAGCCTTGCTCTGTCAGAGAGCCCAGCCCGGGGCAGCCTGCTGCAGTGCTCACCGAGCTGAAGGGCTGCGGCTCCGCGGGGCCAGGGCAGGGCACGTGAAAGATCCTTGCAGGGCAGCAAGGAGCAGAGGCACAGGGGTCAGGCAGGGGTGAAAGGCAGCCCCCAGAAAGTGTCCTGGAGTCACTCAGCAGAGCCAGGAAACTGGGTTTGGTTCAGTTTGTTAGAAAAGGCTCTGAGCAAGCAGAGGGAACGAGACCACCAACGCTGGCAGTGGAAGTCAAGGACAGAAATGGGGGGGGGGTTGTGCTGTAGCACACATTGGTGGGCTCCAAAGAGCTCCCCCTGGATCCAAACCCACTGCTTAAGAAAGCTGATCGAGGGCCAAATTCCCCCTCTGAAGGGCCAACCCAAAGCCCTGGGGCTGAGCAGTGGCAACGTGAGGAGCAGATCCAGCCCTGTGTGGCTTTGGCTCCTTCCCCAGCAGACACAGTACAAGAGGGGAGAGGCTGGGAAGGGTTGAGCCAGCAGTGAGGCTCCTCTCATTCAGCCAGAGCCGGGAGCAGGCTGTGCAGCTCTGCCTGGCTGCCTCAGCTCTCTCTCTTTATTGTGTCTGGAGCCACAAGAGCCTCCAAGGGATGATTCATCCCAGCAGCCTGAGGTGCCTTTGTGCTATCAAACCACATCCAGTTGGCAGTCGGGGCCAAACCCCCTGTCAGCCGTGCTGCTCACAGTGGCTCCTGCTGGGATGCCCCTCACTAGGAGGAAGAGAATAGAACAGAATCAATAAGGTTGGAAGAGACCTCAGAGATCATCAAGCCCAACCTGTCACCCAACACCTCATGACTACTAAACCATGGCTCCAAGTGCCACATCCAATCCCCTCTTGAACACCTCCAGGGATGGGGACTCCACCACCTCCCTGGCAGGAGGAGTTCCCAGAGGAGCACTGCTGGTGTGCCAGCTTGCCCCAGCACCTGCAGCTGTGCTCCCTCAGCTTTGCTGTGGCAGACCTGAGACTCTGCCATGCCTGCACAAACCTTCCAGGCTGGCAGTCCCCAACCCTAGCATCCCACAGCTCAAGGCTGCTCTCCTCCTGCCATAGTTCTGCTGTCCCTGCTCCCTCTCCAGGGCACAGAGCCCAGTGCTAGGGACTGCAGCGTTGCTGGCCTGTAGGATCCCTTCAGGCACTGCACCCGGGGGTCTGCAGCCTGGAGGCTCCAGGGGCACCTCAGAGCTGCCTGCCAGCAGCTGAAGGGATCCTGCAGGAAGGATGCAGAGAGACTTTGGCTGAGGGGGCTGGAGCCAGGCCAAGGGGCAATGGTTTGGAGCTGAGGCAGAGCAGGGGCAGAGTGGAGCTGAGGCAGAAGTTGTGGAGTGTGAGGCTGGTGAGAGCCTGGCACAGGCTGCCCAGGGAGGCTGTGGCTGCCTCCTTGCTGGGGGTGCTGAAGGCCAGGCTGGCTGAGGCCTTGAGCAGCTGAGTGGAGCTGAGAGGTGTCCCTGGGCATGGTGGGGAGCTTACAGCTGCAGGATTTTTGAGGCCCCTTCCAACCTGAAGCATTCTATGAATCCACAAGATCAAGAGCAACCTCCTTTGGCTGCCAGGCCCTGGCAGCACTTGAATCAGTCCCTCCCATTCCCCAGACTCCTGTTCTTTGGAGTACTTTGCCAGAGATGGAAGAGCCACCCTTCTTTTTGCACTCCTATCATTGCTCTGCAACTGAATATGAGTGGAGATGAATCAGATCATGCATCAGGGCTGGTACTCTGCCTGTGAGCAGGAGACAAAGCACCTCTGAGTGAACAGATGCTGAGACAACCCAGAATTTGAGGACAAGAGCAAATTCTCTTTCACAGTATCAGATGTCCCTGAATCCAAGGAGATTCATTTTCCTCTCTTTTGCCCCCTCCCCCCGCCCCCTCCTAGAAAATCAATCTGTGGCACGAAAAGCAGGTGAAGACACATCTGACAGTGATCCCCTGGGGGGTCTCACTGCGAAGGCTGAGGGGACAAGGCTGAAACCTCTTTCATGGCCCTGGGATTGTTTGGTTTGAGAGAGGATCACCATGACTGATGTGACCAGTGACACAGATCCCCTTTCAGCTAATAACCAGGTTGCAAATAGCCCCCCTGGTTCTGCTCCAAGCCATGAATGAGGGCAGAGCTGCACTGTGAAAGCATAATTGTGGCTTCCCAGCTTCCCTTCCCTCTTCTGGCTGACAGCTGGGAGAGGAAAAGCTTGGGCTCAGTTACAAACACCTGAGGTGGCCCTGCAAGCACACAGCTCCTGAGCCTGCCTGCCACTGGCTGCCTCAGGGCTGCTGCTGCCTGAGAGGCTGGCCATGGGCACGAGCCAGCAAGGGGCACTGGCAGCCCGAGAGGCCAGTGGCAGCCTGGGCTGCAGGAGGGCACTGCTGCTGGCTCCTGGGGAGCACCCAGCACCCCCAAGGCTCTGTCTTCAGAACTGCTCTCAACCCACTCTGCACCTGGACTTGTGCCTGGGGTTGGCCCAACCCAGCTGCAGGACTTTGCTCTGTGGCTTGTTGCACCTCATGCAGCTGGCACTGGCTCATAAGTTGCATCATAGAATCAGAGAATGGCTTGAGTTAGAAGGGACCTTAAACATCACAGCAGCATAGAATGGTCAGGGCTGGAAGGGAGCTCAAGGAGCAGCCAGTCCCAACCCCCTGCCACGGCCAGAGACACCTCACACTGCAGCAGGTTGCTCACAGCCACAGCCAGCCTGGCTGCAAACACCTCCAGGCAGGAGGCTTCCACCACCTCCCTGGGCAACCTCTGCCAGGCTCTCACCACCCTCATGGCCAACAACTTCTTCCTCACATCCAATCTCAATCTCCCCACTTTTAGTTTTGCTCCATCCCCCCCAGTCCTATCACTCTCCTCCAGTCCCAACCCCCCCCTGCCATGGCCAGGGACACCTCCCACTGGATCAATTTGCTCACAGCCACATTGAGCCCGGCCTTAAAAACCCCCAGGGATGAGGTGGCCACAACTTCTCTTGGCAACCCTCTCCCCCCATGGTAAAGAACTTATTACTGATGTCTGATCTAAATCTACCCTGCTCTCCTTTAAGGCTGGGGTCAGAGGGGCTGAGAGCAGCCAGGCAGAGAGGGACCTGGGGGGACTGCTTGACAGCAGCTGAATATGAGCCAGCAGTGTGCCCAGGGGGCCAAGAAGGCCAAGGGCATCCTGGCCTGCATCAGGAAGAGTGTGGCCAGCAGGAGCAGGGAGGTCATTGTGCCCTGTGCTCAGCACTGCTGAGGCCACACCTTGAGTCCTGTGTCCAGTTCTGGGCCCCTCAGGTCAGGAAAGATGTTGAGCTGCTGGAAGGTGTCCAGAGAAGGGCAAGAAAGCTGGGGAGGGGTCTGGAGCACAGCCCTGTGAGGAGAGGCTGAGGGAGCTGGGGTTGCTTAACCTGGAGAAGAGGAGGCTCAGGGGAGACCTTCTTGCTCTCTGCAACTCCCTGCAGGGAGGTTGTAGCCAGGTGGGGGTTGGTCTCTTCTCCCAGGCCCCCAGCCCCAGAACACAGAAGAGGACACAGTCTCAAGCTGTGCCAGGGGAGGTTCAGGCTGGAGGTGAGGAAGTTCTTCACAGAGACTGACCATTGGGATGTGCTGCCCAGGGAGGTGGTGGAGTCCCCATCTCTGGAGGTGTTTAGGAAGAGCCTGGATGAGGCCCTTGGTGCCATGGTTGAGTTGATCAGATGGTGCTGGGTGAGAGGTTGGACTGGATGGTCTCTGAGATCTTTTCCAAACTGGTTGACTTCTATTCTATTCCTATTCTATTCCTATTCCTATTCTAATTCTATTCTATTCTATTCTATTCTATTCTATTCTATTCTATTCTATTCTATTCTATTCTATTCTATTCTATTCTATTCTATTCTATTCTATTCTATTCTATTCCATTGTATTCTATTCCATTCCATCCCATCCCATCCCATCCCATCCCATCCCATCCCATCCCATCCCATCCCATCCCATCCCATCCCATCCCATTCCATCCCTATCCTATCCTATCCTATCCTATCCTATCCTATCCTATCCTATCCTATCCTATCCTATCCTATCCTATCCTTCCTATCCTACAACCATTGCTCCTTGTCCTTTCATCCCATGCCCTTGTAAGAAGTCCCCCTCCAGCTTTCCTGTAGGTCCCCTTCAGGACCTGAAGGAGGCCACTCCAAGCTCTCCCCAGAGCCTTTTCTTCTCCAGGCTGAAGAGCCCCAGCTCCCTCAGCCTTGCCTTTGATGACAGCAGACCCCAGCTGCTGAAGAGACAGCAGGATGCTCAGGTGTGGTAACAGCTCCTCTGCTTCACTTTTCCTTTCACACCCAAGAGGCTTAAAACCACTCAGCAGCATTCATGGAGAGAGGATGGAGAAGCCTCCCTGCCCTGTGTGCACACAGCTGCCTGCTTCAGTGCCTCTTTATATATTTATAGGGCAAGGCACAGTGAAATGCACCCAGAGACACAGCCTTAATGCATTCATACTGCTGAAATCACACAGCCAGTCTGGAGATTAGGCCAGAAATAGCACCCAGATCCCCTCATCCACAGCCTTCTGCTCTGCCCCCTGGAGAACGTGTCCTCCAGGCTGTCAGATTAAACACTGGGAGAGGGGAAAGAGCCAGAGAAACTTCAGATCAAAGCATGAGATTGGAAAATCTCCTGTCACACCCCTGAGATGGAAATTCTCTCCAAAGGAACCTTCTGACAGCAGCACATTTATGGGGGGGGGGGGGTGCTGGGGGAAGGAGAGGCTCCACAGGAGTCAGCAGGGAGCACTTGCAGCCCAGAGAGCCAAGCAGAGCCTGGGCTGCAGCAAGAGAAGCACAGCCAGCAGGGCCAGGGAGGGGATTCTGCCCCTCTGCTCCACTCTGCTGAGACCACAGCTGGAGCTCTGGGTCCAGCTCTGGAGCCTCTGTGCCAGGCAGGATCTGGAGGTGCTGGAAGGTGTCCAGAGAAGGGCCCTGAGGAGGAGCAGAGGGCTGGAGCTGCTCTGCTGTGAGGACAGCCTGAGGGAGTTGGGGTTGTGCAGGCTGGAGAGGAGAAGGCTCCCAGGAGACCTTCTGGTGGCCTTCCAGGATCTGCAGGGGGCTCCAAGAAAGCTGGGGAGGGACTTTTGAGGGCGTCAGGGAGTGACAGGACTGGGGGGGATGGATCCAAACTAGAAGTGGTGAGATTGAGCTTGGCTGTGAGGAAGAAGTTGTTGGCCATGAGTGTGGTGAGAGCCTGGCAGAGGTTGCCCAGGGAGGTGGTGGAAGCCTCCTGGCTGGAGGTGTTTGCAGCCAGGCTGGATGTGGCTGGGAGCAACCTGCTGCAGTGTGAGGTGTCCCTGGCCATGGCAGGGGGGTTGGGACTGGCTGCTCCTTGAGCTCCCTTCCAGCCCTGACCCTTCTGTGATGCTCATGAAATTGAAGCTGGAAATAAGGTCATTCTGGGAAGGAGTAATAATAGGGGTGGGGGGTGGGGAATGCAACCCACTGAGCATCAGTCCCTTCAGGAAGAGAGTCTGAAGGATTCTGACAAGAGCTGTGTCTGAGCCAAGCAAGCCCTGGGCTGCATCTTCCTCCAGAGTCAGGAAACTTGAAGGGACATTGTCAGAGTGGTGGTGGAGCAAACAGTTGAGCTGCTGGAGACTGAGAGCAAGGCAGAAGGGTTCAGCTATTGTTTCACTGAAGAGAGCAGCTGAAAAGATCTCCCTGCAGGCCATGGTGGTGGTGTTGCCTGCACCTTGGTGTTGCAGCTCAGGCTAAGAGGCTGCACAGCACTGTCTGCTGAGCTCTCTTCTGTGGGCTGAAAGATTAATTAGGCAAAACCTGGGCACTTCCTTCCCTTTGCTCAGACTCAGATAGCTAGGGATAAAACAAGGTGGGGAGGGGGAAAGGGGGAGAGAGTTAAAATGGGACACAGAGCCAGGGGTTGGGGGGAGAAGTGTTTATTTTTAAGTGCAGCATGGCATCATTCTGTTAGCAAGAACTGGCACAGGCTCATCTGAGACTCAGCTCAGTGCTGAGAACCTACAGCTCCTTTGAATCCAACAGGAGATCTGAGGGCTCTGGAAAATCAGGGCACAAGGCTTTAGCTTCCCAAGGCTGGGAAAGAGCAACCCCATGGAGCAGGATGGGTTGGGGGCTGAGCTGCTGGAGAGCAGCACAGGGGAAAGGGGCCTGGGGGTGCTGGTGGGCAGGAGGATGCCCCTGAGCCAGCAAGGTGCCCTGGCAGCCAAGAAGGCCAAGGGCATCCTGGGCTGCATTAGAAGGGCTGTGGGCAGGAGGGCAGAGAGCTTCTCCTGCCCCTCTGCTCTGCCCTGGGGAGGCCACAGCTGGAATCTTGTGTCCAGGTCTGGGCCCCTCAGCTCAAGAAGGGGCTGAGGAAGTGCTGGAGAGAGTGGATGGCAGAGCCCCCAAGCTGCTGCAGGCAGTGGAAGATCTCCCTGGGAGGCCAGGCTGAGGCAGCTGGGGCTTGGAGCTTGGAGCAGAGGAGCCTGAGGGCTGCCCTCAGTGCTGGGGCTCCAGAGGTGCAGGGCAGTGTGGGGAGGAGGGAGCCAGGCTGTGCTGAGGGCTGTGCAAGGACAGCCCAAGGGGCACTGGGTGGCAGCTGGAGCAGAGGAGGTGGCAGGGGAAGAGGAGGGAAAGCTTTTTGGCTGTGAGGGTGTGAGAGGGCTGGAGCAGGCTGGCCAGAGAGGTTGTGGAGTCTCCTTGTGTGGAGGCATTGCAAAGGCAGCTGGAGGTGTTGCTGTGGGAGCTGCCCTGGGTGCTGCTGCTCTGGCAGGGGGCTTGGGCTGGATGTTGGCCTTGGCCTTCAGGAGTCAGACTGAGACTCCTTAACCCTTTTCCTAGCAATAAGTGCCTGAAAGTACTGGAGTACTGCCTCCAGTTCTGGAGCCCCTATTACAAGAGGGATCTGGAGGTGCTGGAAGGTGTCCAGAGAAGGGCCACGAGGATGAGCAGAGGGCTGGAGCACCTCTCCTGTGAGGACAGACTGAAGGAGTTGGGGCTGTTCAGTCTGGAGAAGAGAAGGCTCCGAGGTGACCTCATTGTGGCCTTCCAGGATCTGAAGGGGGCTACAGGAAGGCTGGGGAGGGACTTCTCAGGCTATCAGGTAGTGATAGGACTAGGGGGAATGGAATGAAGTTGGAGGTGGGGAGATTCAGGCTGGAGGTGGGGAGATTCAGGCTGGAGGTGAGGAGGAAGTTCTTCCCCAGGAGAGTGGTGAAGCCCTGGAATGGTTTGTCCAGGGAGGTGGTTGAGGCCCAGTCCCTGGAGGTGTTTAAGCCCAGGCTGGACGAGGCTCCGGCCAGCCTGATCTAGTGTGGGGTGTCCCTGCCCATGGCAGGGGGTTGGAACTAGATGATCCTTGTGGTCCCTTCCACCCCTGACTGATGCTATGATGCTATGAAAGTCCTTCTGCAAAGCTCCAGAGGGGATCATGCTCTCCATCACTGCTAGGAGCTGATCAGTGGCAAAGGAGGATCTTGCAGAGGCTGTGGGACTGCCTCCTGTCATGAAGAGATCTAGACCTGGGTAATACTGAAGCAGTCAGAGAGAAAGTACTCCCAAGAACAGATCTCTCATGCTTGCAGCTGTTCCCCTTTCATGTCATCAATAAATATGAATTAGGTGAGGAGGAGAGGAAGGGGCTAACCCTGCCAGCACGGGGTGGCTGTGCTCTGGTGAGATGTACAGACAATTCTTGAAGCAGAGCCTGGATTCTCTTTGGCCTGGCCAGGCTTTCTGAAGGGAGCAGAGCTGGTCTCCCCTGCCTGGTCCATCCTAGGACAGGAATAAAGCTGATTCCTTCTGAGGACACAACTGAAGGCAGCTTGCCAGTGTTTTGGGGATGGCTCCCCAGAAGTGACCCGTGGCTCTCACCCCTCAGCTGCTGTGTGGGCCATTGGCACTCCCAGCTGCACAGGCTGCCTGAGCTGGGGATGGGTGAGAGCCTCTGGATTTGCTCAAGGTGGGCAAGGCAGAGCAGCAGGGAGCACAGAGCCTGAGAGACTTCCAAAGGCTGTGAGCTGCTAGTTCTGATGGGATGCAGAAGTGATGCAGGAGATGCTCCAAGCAGCAGGGCAGGAGAGGGGATCCTGCCCCTGGGCTCTGCTCTGCTCACACCTCACCTCCAGTCCTGCCTCCAGCTCTGGGGTCCCCAGCAGGAGAAGGACACAGAGCTGCTGGAGGGAGGCCAGAGGAGGCCACAAAGATGCTCCCAGGGCTGGAGCAGCTCTGCTGGGAGCACAGGCTGAGGGAGCTGGGGGTGTGCAGCCTGCAGAGGAGAAGGCTCCAGGGGCAGCTCAGAGCTGCTGCCAGCAGCTGAAGGGATCCTGCAGGAAGGCTGCAGAGAGACTTTGGCTGAGGGGGTCTGGAGCCAGCCCAAGGGGGAATGGTTTGGAGCTGAGGCAGAGCAGGGGCAGAGTGGAGCTGAGGCAGAAGTTGTGGAGTGTGAGGCTGGTGAGAGCCTGGCACAGGCTGCCCAGGGAGGCTGTGGATTCATTCTGACATAATTATCTCTCAGTAATTAAGATCACATCCCAGACACAAGGGATAAGAGCAAACCTGCTGTACAAAGCTGGGTAGTTTAGAACCATTTTAACTTTCTGAGCCTTTAGCATTGTTGTCCCTGGGGGAAAGGATCCCTGCCTGGGGGAATGTAAGTCTGCTGACCACAGCTTTGCTTTGCTTTCTCTCCCAAGGGAGGGAGGGAGAAGCAGTTTATGTGCCTTGCAGGGTCTGAGCATTGTGACCTGCTTATCCTTTATTATTCTTTGAAGAAAGACTCCAAGGTCCAAGTGCTGCTCTCAACCTGCTGAACACTCAGCAGGCAGTGAGGCTGCTGATGGGGGGAGTGGGAACACAGTTTGCATGACCCCAGAATCAGAGGCATAGAATCACAGAATAATTGTCAGGGCTGGAAGGGACCTCAAGGAGCAGCCAGTCCCAACCCCCTGCCATGGCCAGGGACACCTCACACTGCAGCAGGTTGCTCACAGCCACAGCCAGCCTGGCTGCAAACACCTCCAGGCAGGAGGCTTCCACCACCTCCCTGGGCAACCTCTGCCAGGCTCTCACCACCCTCATGGCCAACAACTTCTTCCTCACATCCAAGCTCAATCTCCCCACTTTTAGTTTTGCTCCATCCCCCCCAGTCCTATCACTCCCTGACCCCCTCAAAAGTCCCTCCCCAGCTTTCTTGGAGCCCCCTGCAGATCCTGGAAGGCCACCAGAAGGTCTCCTGGGAGCCTTCTCCTCTCCAGCCTGCACAACCCCAACTCCCTCAGGCTGTCCTCACAGCAGAGCAGCTCCAGCCCTCTGCTCCTCCTCGGGGCCCTTCTCTGGACACCTTCCAGCACCTCCAGAGCCTTCCTGGCACAGAGGCTCCAGAGCTGGACCCAGAGCTCCAGCTGTGGTCTCAGCAGAGTGGAGCAGAGGGGCAGAATCCCCTCCCTGGCCCTGCTGGCTGTGCTTCTCTTGCTGCAGCCCAGGCTCTGCTTGGCTCTCTGGGCTGCAAGTGCTCCCTGCTGGCTCCTGTGGAGCTTCTCCTCCCCAGCACCCCCAAGGCCTTTCCTTCAGGGCTGCTCTCCAGCCAGTCCCTGCCCAGCTTAGGTTGGAAGTGGTTTTCCTGCAAAGCTTCTCTGCTAACAGACTCCCCAGGAATGCCTGTGGGGATCCCCCCGGGGTGCAGCAACAGGAGACACACATTCAGAGAACAAAACTCGTGCTCTGCTCTCCCTCTTGTGAAACCAAAGCTGTTGACGTCTCTTGGAACATTTGCTGGGGTACAGAGCTGCACCTCAGCTCACCAGTAGGGCTTCATGGCCTCCTCTGGACCTGCTCCACCAGCTGCATGGTCTGGGGGAGACTGTTTGGAAGGGTCTTGGCTTGCAGGACTTCTCCAAGCAGGGGCTCAGCCTTGCTGGACCGGGAGCTGAGTGGAGGAGGCTGGCTGTGGAACCTCTGCACAGCCAGATCTGAGCCTAGGATCTGAGCAAACCTGGCTGGAGCGCAGCAGCCACCCATTGTTAAGAGAAGGGCTTAGAGATACAATCACAGCTTAAACACCAAGGATTATGCAAGGAAAGGGAGACAAAAGGGGAGATCTCTGCCTTTTGCTGCAGCTCTCAGCACAAGGATTACAAAAGCACTCCAGATGCGTTATTCCCCCACCCCCATTTTCCCACAGTCGTTTGCAGTAATCTCTTGGAAGCATCAAATCGAAACTCCAGTCCTTAAAGAGCAACTTTCCCGCTCCTGCAGTTGTTTTAGGCAGGTGCTCTTGGGAGCTCAGCGCCGCTGAAGGGAGCTCACAGCCGGTCCCTGCAAAGCCAAAGCTCCCCTGGGGAGGTCACAGGCAGAGAAGATCCCAGAGCTGGGCAGTGAGCTGCTAAGTCTCAGTCACAGCAGGTCAGGGAATGATAGCATGGCTCAGGCTGGAAGGGAGCTCAGAGCTCAGCTCCCCCAAGCTCCCCACCGTGCCCAGGGACACCTCTCAGCTCCACTCAGCTGCTCAAGGCCTCAGCCAGCCTGGCCTTCAGCACCCCCAGCAAGGAGGCAGCCACAGCCTCCCTGGGCAGCCTGTGCCAGGCTCTCACCAGCCTCACACTCCACAACTTCTGCCTCAGCTCCACTCTGCCCCTGCTCTGCCTCAGCTCCAACCCATTGCCCCTTGGCCTGGCTCCAGACCCCCTCAGCCAAAGTCTCTCTGCAGCCTTCCTGCAGGATCCCTTCAGCTGCTGGCAGCAGCTCTGAGGTGCCCCTGGAGCCTTCTCCTCTGCAGGCTGCACACCCCCAGCTCCCTCAGCCTGTGCTCCCAGCAGAGCTGCCCCAGCCCTGGGAGCATCTTTGTGGCCTCCTCTGGCCTCCCTCCAGCAGCTCTGTGTCCTTCTCCTGCTGGGGACCCCAGAGCTGGAGGCAGGATTGGAGGGGAGGTCTGAGCAGAGCAGAGCCCAGGGGCAGAATCCCCTCTCCTGCCCTGCTGCCCACACTCCTCTGGCTGCAGCTTGGCACACAGCTGCCTGCTGGGCTGCAGGAGGGCACTGCTGGCTCCTGGGGAGCTGCTCAGCACCCAGCACCCCCAAGGCTGTATCTTCAGGGCTGCTCTCAACCCACTCTGCACCCAGCCTGGATTTGTGCCTGGGGTTGGCCGCTCTACATCAGACTAAAGCCTGAAATATGGCCTTTAAAATTACCTAAGGGGGGTGGTGGTGGGGAAGAAAACCTGTTCTGTTCTGTTCTATTCTATTCTATTCTATTCTATTCTATTCTATTCTATTCTATTCTATTCTATTCTATTCTATTCTATTCTATTCTAAATCCCTCCCTGCCTCCCCTGAGGGATAACAAAGTGCCACTGGCTCTCCCCTTGCCAGGCCTTATTCCCTGCTCGTGCCGTGCTCAGGAGCCTGCAGGCTGAAATTATCCTCACCCTAGCTGAGAAGCCACTCGATGGAGATCAGCACTTCCAGCACCAGATTGGTTCTGGACCACAGGTCTGGATTGCAGGCACCCTCTGCTCTCCAAGCAGTGTGCTCAGCCCTAGCTATAGAATGGAATGGAATTAAATGGAATGGAATGGAATAGGATAGGATAGGATAGGATAGGATAGGATAGGATAGGATAGGATAGGATAGGATAGGATAGGATAGGATAGGATGCAGGATGCCAGCTGGGGCAGTGCTGCTGCTGCCTTCAGCCCAGCACTCATGGGGACAGCCCAGGAGCCTGCTGTAAACTGTTCTCTGCCCTCTTCACAGGGCCCACTCTCACCAGAGGCAATAGGATAGGATAGGATAGGATAGGATAGGATAGGATAGGATAGAATAGAATAGAATAGAATAGAATAGAATAGAATAGAATAGAATAGAATAGAATAGAATAGAATAGAATAGAATAGAATAGAATAGAATAGAACTTAACTTAATTCAATTGAATTGAATTCAATTGACCAGGTTGGAAAAGAGCTTTGAGATCATCCAGTCCAACCTATCACCCAACACCATCTCATCAGCTAAACCATGGCACCAAGGGCCTCATCCAGGCTCTTCCTAGATACCTCCAGGGATGGGGACTCCACCCCCTCCCTGGGCAGCACATCCCAGTGGCCAATCTCTCTTGCTGGGAAGAACTTCTTCCTCACCTCCAGCCTGAACCTTCCCTGGCACTGCTTGAGACTGTGTCCTCTTGTTCTGGTGCTGGTTGCCTGGCAGAAGAGACCAACCCCCACCTGGCTACAACCTCCCTTCAGGGAGTTGCAGAGAGCAAGAAGGTTTCCCCTGAGCCTCCTCTTCTCCAGGCTAAGCAACCCCAGCTCCCTCAGCCTCCTATGCAGCCTTAAACCCACGTGCAGCACTTTCCCCTCCCTGCCTTCCTCCCTTCTGTGCAGAAGCTTTAGCTTTTCTTCCTCAGTCTCAGCAGATCCTCTTTGATTCCCCTTAAAGGCTCTCCCACTCCCCACAAACAAGCCAGTGGGCTTTTGCAGCTGAGATGACACAGCAAGGTGTGAGGCTTGGCAGCACAGGCTGCCTTTGGGCCCTTGCTGCCCGAGCTTTAATGCTTCACAATGTGCCCCAAGTCCACGTCCAGCAGTGTGGCTGTTAGCAATGAAGTTCCAGTAATGAGATCCAGCAAGCCTGGTGAGAAGCAGACGACCATGGGGTCTCTTTTTGGTGCCAATTACCAGTGAGAACTGCTTTCTGCAGGCTTGCAGAGACAAATTGCTCCTTGGATGTGAAGTGAGAGCAGCTCTGGGGTCCTGGGAGGCAGCCAGGCCACGCTGGGTGAGGCTCAAGACACCTGGCTGGGGGAAACGATCCGTGCCTGCTGGCCACAGGAAAGCAAACACACAGCTAGCTGGAGGGAGGAAGCATCTGCCCCTTGCTGCCCTCCTGGGCTGGCCCAGAGAGAGCTTCTCTGCAGTTACACACTCGTGGGAAGCCAGAGAGGAGGTAGCTGCTGCCCAAGCAAGAGAAAGTGCAGACCCTGGTTAAAGACTGCAGCATTCAGTGCTTGCCAGGGGGCAATGGAGTCAAGGCAGAGCTGGTGAAGTGGCAAGCTCCATGTTTGACTGAAGGGCCAGGGCATGGATGGGGAAGAACAGCAGAAAACAGTCCTGTGTCCTGTGCCTGCCAAATGAAATGGGATCATAGAGTGGGTTGGGTTGGGAGGGAGCTCCAGAGGGCATCCAGCCCAACCCCCTGCACTCAGCAGGGACATCCTCCACCTGAGTCATGCAAGGCCCTCTCTGGGGATGGGGAGAAGCATTGCCTCTGGTGAGAGTGGGCCCTGTGAAGAGGGCAGGAACAGTTTACAGCAGGCTCCTGGGCTGTCCCCATGAGTGCTGGGCTGAAGGCAGCAGCAGCACTGCTCCAGCTGGCATCCTGCATGGTTTGCAGTTCTCTTGTCCATGTTCATAGAACCATAGGATCATAGAATCACAGAATGGTCTGGGTTGGAAGGGAGCTCCAAAGGGCATCCAGCCCAACCCCCTGCCCCCAGCAGGGACATCCTCCACCACAGCAGCTTGCTCACAGCCTTCTCCAGCCTCCCCTTGAACAGCTCCAGCCATGGAGCCTCAGCTCCCTCCCTGGGCAACCTGGTGCAGTGTGGCAGCAGCCTCCTGGGGCAGAGCTTGTTCCTCACAGCCAATCTCCATCTGCTCTGCTCTCCTTTCAAACCCTTGCCCCTGCTGCTGTCCCTGCAGGCCTTTGGGCACAGTCCCTCTGCAGCCTTCTTGGAGCCCCTTCAGGTCCTGGCAGGCAGCTCTGAGGACCCCCTGGAGCCTTCTCTTCTGCATGCTGCATATCCCCAGCTCCCTCAGCCTGTGCTCACAGCAGAGCTGCTCCAAGCCCCCTGAGTAAGGAATTGCTGGTAGTTCAGGCAGGGGCAAAGCAAGCATAAATCCATCTCTGCCTCCATCCCCTGCAGCTCTGACAGCCATCAAAGGCCATCAGTCCTGAAGTTGCTGATAGATCTCCTGGCTCCCCAGCAGCCTTCTGTGCTCTTCATGCCCCAGTGTCTCAGGTAAGCAGCTCCACATGGCATTCACATGGCAGACTGAGCACCTCCCCACCTCCCTCAGCCTGTCCTCACAGCAGAGCTGCTCCAGCCCCCTTCCTTATCTTGGTAGCCCTCCCCTGGACCCCCTGAGGCACGGAAAATGAGTCCTGCAGAGAGGTAAATAACTGCACTTGGGAGCTGGGGATGCTTTCCATGCCCCTCTGAGCCACCTCCTGCTCGACTGAGAGGGCTCTGAGAAGCATCTCTCCCCTCCTCAGCAAGAGGCCATGGCCTTGCACTTAGCTGGGAGGCAGGCATGACTTGGCAGCAGCTGCTGCAAACATTCCCCAGACCCTGGGGTGGGGATGGTGTGTGTGTGTGTGAGATTCAGTCATCCCACAGACATCAAAACAAAAAGTCATCCTACTTGGTTGCTTCATACTTCAACTGCTGCCCTCTGAAGCTGGGAAGTTGATTTTTGGGGGGAGGGGAAAAAAGATGATAGAGTAAGGAAAAGATGGAGAAATGAGGTTGGGGAGGGGGAGGAGAAGCTGGGAAAATGATGGAGCAGATTATCCTGGCAGCAATAACTGAGCACCTGCAGGATGGCCAAGGGCTCAGGTCCAGCCAACATGGATTCAGGAAGGGCAGGGCCTGCCCCTGATCTCCTTCTATGCCCAGGTGACTGCCTGCTGGATGTGGGGCAGGCTGTGGATGGAGTCTGCCTGCACTTCAGCAAGGCCTCTGACACCATCCCCCACAGCAAACTCCTGGCCAAGCTGTCAGCCCCTGGCTTGGGCAGCAGCACTCTGAGCTGGGGTAGGAACTGGCTGGAGGCTGAGCCCAGAGAGTGGTGGTGAATGGTGCCACAGCCAGCTGGCAGCCAGGCACCAGGGGTGTGCCCCAGGGATCAGTGCTGGGCCCTATGCTCTTTAATGTCTTCATGGATGATCTGGAGGAGGGGATTGAGACAGTCATCAGCAAATGTGCAGATGACACCCAGCTGGGAGCAGATGTTGGTCAGTCAGAGGGCAGAAGGGCTCTGCAGAGGGACCTCGACCCACTGGACAGATGGGCAGAGTCCAACAGGATGGTATTCAACAAGTCCAAGTGCCAGGTGCTGCACTTTGGCCACAGCAACCCCATGAAGGGCTACAGGCTGGGGTCAGAGTGGCTGAGAGCAGCCAGGCAGAGAGGGACCTGGAGGTGCTGATTGACAGCCGCCTGAACATGAGCCAGCAGTGTGCCCAGGGGCCAAGAAGGCCAAGGGCATCCTGGCCTGCATCAGGAAGAGTGTGGCCAGCAGGAGCAGGGAGGTCATTGTGCCCTGTGCTCAGCACTGCTGAGGCCACACCTTGAGTCCTGTGTCCAGTTCTGGGCCACTCAGTTTAGGAAGGACATCGAGACACTTGAAGGTGTCCAGAGAAGGGCAACAAGGCTGTGAGAGGCCTTGAGCACAGCCCTGTGAGGAGAGGCTGAGGGAGCTGGGGTTGCTTAGCCTGGAGAAGAGGAGGCTCAGGGGAGACCTCATTGCTCTCTACAACTACCTGAAGGGTGGTTGTAGCCAGGAAGGGGTTGGCCTCTTCTCTCTAGCAACCAGCACCAGAACAAGGGGACACAGTCTCAAGCTGCACCAGGGGAAGTTTAGGCTGGAGGTGAGGAGAAAGTTCTTCACTGAGAGAGTCATTGGCCATTGGGATGTGCTGCCCAGGGAGGTGGTGGAGTCCCCATCCCTGGAGGTGTTCAAGAGGGGACTGGATGTGGCACTTGGTGCCATGGTCTAGTCATGAGGTCTGTGGTGACAGGTTGGACTCGATGATCTTCCAGGTCTCTTCCAACCTTGGTGATACTGTGACACTGTGGGCAGGAGCCAGCAGTGGGGGGGTTTCTAATCGTTGCCATGGTAACCCTGCAACACACACACACACACACACACACACACACACACATCCCAAACCTTACCTTGTTCTAACCTGCTCCTTGTCTAGACAGCCCTTGCTGGAGGACAGGAATTAGCCATGCTAGAGGAACTGCAGCCTGGGTTCCTGCTTGGCTTTGGGGGGGGGTGGGCTTGTGTGTGTGTGTGTCTTGTCTGTGTGTTAGAAAACAGGCAGCCAGAAAGGGCTTGCCCTACTTTTTTTGCAGGCAGTAAGCTGAGATTGTAGATGTTTAATTATAAATCAAATCATTGACTACAAAGCCATTGTGCCCTGGCCCTTCCGTGCTGTTGATGGTTTTAATTGCAAGCTGCTCCAGTGAGGTGCTTCAGTGACAAAAGGGATGAGCCCTGGAGTGGCACAGGAGATGGCCTACTTTGACTCTGTTTTATGCAGACAGGATGGAGGAGAGTTTTCTGGCCTGTCATTCCTCTCTGTGAAGGAGAGGATCAGGGTGGGGGGAGGCTGGAGCACCTCTGCTGTGAGCACAGGCTGAGGGAGCTGGGGGTGTGCAGCCTGCAGAAGAGAAGGCTCCAGGCAGACCTCAGAGCAGCCTGCCAGGAGCTGAAGGGGCTGCAAGAAGGCTACAGAGGGACTGTGCCCAAAGGCCTGCAGGGACAGCAGCAGGGGCAAGGGTTTGAAAGGAGAGCAGAGCAGATGGAGATTGGCTGTGAGGAACAAGTTCTGCCCCAGGAGGCTGCTGCCACACTGCAGCAGGTTGCCCAGGGAGGGAGCTGAGGCTCCATGGCTGGAGCTGTTCAAGGGGAGGCTGGAGAAGGCTGTGAGCAAGCTGCTGTGGTGGAGGATGTCCCTGCTGGGGGCAGGGGTTGGGCTGGATGCCCTTTGGAGCTCCCTTCCAACCCAACCCATTCTGTGATTCTATGATCCTATGGTTCTATGAACATGGACAAGAGAACTGCAAACCATGCAGGATGCCAGCTGGAGCAGTGCTGCTGCTGCCTTCAGCCCAGCACTCATGGGGACAGCCCAGGAGCCTGCTGTAAACTGTTCTCTGCCCTCTTCACAGGGCCCACTCTCACCAGAGGCAATGGAATTGAATGGAATGGAATGGAATGGAATGGAATGGAATGGAATGGAATGGAATGGAATGGAATGGAATGGAATGGAATAGAATAGAATAGAATAGAATAGAATAGAATAGAATAGAATAGAATAGAATAGAATAGAATAGAATAGAATAGAATAGAACTGAATTCAATAGAATTCAATTCACCAGGTTGGAAAAGACCTCTGAGACCATCCAGTCCAACCTATCACCCAACACCATCTGATCAACTAAACCATGGCACCAGGGGCCTCATCCAGGCTCTTCCTAAACACCTCCAGGGATGGTGACTCCACCACCTCCCTGGGCAGCACATCCCAATGGCCAATCTCTCTTGCTGGGAGGAACTCCTTCCTAACATCCAGCCTGAACCTCCCCTGGCACAGCTTGAGACTGTGTCCTCTTGTTCTGGTGCTGGGGGCCTGGGAGAAGAGACCAACCCCCACCTGGCTACAACCTCCCTTCAGGGAGTTGCAGACAGCAAGAAGGTCTCCCCTGAGCCTCCTCTTCTCCAGGCTAAGCAACCCCAGCTCCCTCAGCCTCTCCTCACAGGGCTCCTCCCCATCCCCAGATTGGGCCTTGCATGACTCAGGTGGAGCTGAGGATGGAGCAGCCCATGCAGTATGCACCGAGAGCCTTCATCACATCAGGCAGCACCCCTGGCAGGCAGGCAGGGGTGGCAGTGAGCAGAGGGCAGTGCCCAAGCTCCCTCACTGCTGGAGGAGGGCTGGTGCACCTCTCACCCTGCAGAGACCTCAGTGGTGAGCCATGGAGGTAGATAGTGAGGAGCAGGAGAACTTGTTCTGTGAGCAGGATTTGTTCCTCCTGGAAGAGAAACCCCAGAGGAGAATCCGTTGGCTGTCTGCAGCTGCTGCATGGGAGGGTGTGCAGCAAGGCTCCTCTCTGAGGAGCACAGGGGAAGGGCAGGAGCTGCTGGGTGTGGATTACAGCATGAGAAACGTTGATCAGTCCCAGTGAAGATGACTGAGCACTGGGCCAGGCTGCCCAGAGCTGCTGTGCCATCTCCAGGCACACTCCCCACTCACAATGGAGCTGAGAACCTTCTTCTGATGGCTTTGAGCAGGGCACCCCCTGAGCCCCCTCCAGCTTGACTTGTTTGGGGTTTCTTTTGCATTTTCTAACCAGGAGAATCCTTTCCAGAGCAGAGTGTGGCTGCTTGCACTGACTTGTGTCTCCAGCAGTGAGGCACAGGCACAGCTTCATGTCCTTGTGCACAGCTGCACCAGGCAGCAGCTCCTCTCTCAGCTCTGCCCAGACTTCCTGGCTGCACTTCCTCACTCATCCTTTCCCACTCATCCCTTCCATCCCCACCCAGCACCCTGCCAGGCTGCCAAGGGATTATGCAGGGCTTGGGTTTTTGAGAGGGTACTGGTAACCATCCCTTGAGCACATTGAAGTGAGGGAGGTGGAGGAGGTCAGCCAGTTCTGGAGCCTCTGTTCCAGGCAGGATCTGGAGGGGCTGGAAGGTGTCCAGAGAAGGGCCACGAGGAGGAACAGAGGGCTGGAGCTGCTCTGCTGTGAGGACAGACTGAGGCAGTTGGGGTTGTGCAGGCTGGAGAGGAGAAGGCTCCCAGGAGACCTTCTTGTGGCCTTTCAGGATCTGCAGGGGGCTCCAAGAAAGCTGGGGAGGGACTTTTGAGGGGGTCAGGGAGGGATAGGACTTGGGGGGATGGAGCAAGGCTAGAAATGGGGAGATTGAGCTCGGATGTGAGGAAGAAGTTGTTGCTCCCCATGAGGGTGGTGAGAGCCTGGCAGAGGTTGCCCAGGGAGGTGGTGGAAGCCTCCTGGCTGGAGGTGTTTGCAGCCAGGCTGGCTGTGGCTGTGAGCAACCTGCTGCGGTGTGAGGTGTCCCTGGCCATGGCAGGGGGATTGGGACTGGCTGCTCCTTGAGGTCCCTTCCAGCCCTGACAATTCTATTTACCCTGAACTGGGAAGCATCTCCACCTGTGCTAGAGCCAGGCCCACCCTGTGCTCAGTGTGGGGCAATCAGTGCTGATGAGGAGCAGCCATCAGCCCTTTAGTGCCCCAGGAGGGGGAAGAGGGTTGAGGGAGAACTGGGAGGTGCTGGCTCTGGCAGGAACATCCCAGAAGCAGAAGGCAGTGCTGGTGACAGAGCCTGGGGCAGGTAAGGCCAGGTCCAACTTCAGCAAGTCAGAGGAAGTGGGGAGGGGAGAAGAAGTGTTTTGTGTTGCCAGAGCTGGGCAGCAACTTGCTGATGGCAGAGAGCAAGCTGCACGTTTCTTAGGAGTGGTTTCTCTTCCCCTCCTGCCCTCAGCTCTGCTGATCCCTGGGAATCCATAGCTGCCTTGCAGGCCTTCTCAGAAGCAGCTGTGAGCTTCTGTGCTTTCTTTTCCTTCGAAGAGAAGCCTTGCAAGCTCCCCCTCTGAAGGACTCTGTCCTTCACCCACCGCCAGGGAAACCTGGAGCTTTGTCTTTGGTGCTCCCAGAGGCTGAGCAGGGCCAGCTCCCTGCAGTGACAGCCAAGCTTTGGGCAGAATAAAAGCCAAACCCTCCTGGGCAGCCACCCCCTCTTGCAGGCAGATTTAGTCACTGGAGCTGACTATCCCCAGCTGTGTTAAACTCTGAAGCTGTTGAGCTTCTGTCTGCAAGGCACCAACCAAATGAAAAGCAAGCTGGAACAGCCTTGCTGTGCCTGCTCTTGCCTGGCATGGCTGAGGGAAATGAAACTTAGAGCCATGCAGGTTTCTTGGGAAGACATCCAGGTCCTGCCTGCTGCCTCTGCTACCTTCTTGCTGGAGCAGTTTGTTGTTCTTGGGCAAGGGCTAGGGAGGTGGCTCCTTCAAAAGAGGGAAGAGAGATGCTGCTTGCTTGTCTCTCTTGGCTTTACTCTGCTGAGGGCACTTCCGTGCTCAGGGCATGGCCTTGGTCTTGCACTTCTTTAAGTAAGGAGAGAGAGCTATCCCTTTCCTCTTGTGTGCAACAGCAGTTTCTAGGCAGTGCTGACTTGCAGCCCTCTGCTTTTATGTGACTGTAGCAGCACAAAGCTAAATGGTTGAGGCCACTGTGAGAACTGAAGCCCAGCTTCTGCTACCTTTTGAGCCCAGCTGCAGGGTGTCTGTGTGTGAGAACAACACACCCAGGGGGGTGCAGTCAGCAGGACCAGCCAGATGACAGATGTGTGGTTTAAGGCTGATAGGGAGCAGTGGAAATCTCCCTGAGCTGTTGTGTTGTTCCAGCAGGAAGCCTCTGTGGAGAGCTGCTTTTCCCTGCTGCCACCCTGCCTGTGCATGCACCACAGCAGTGCCACTCCAGCTGGCACAGTGTGGGCAGATGGACCTGCACCAGTGAGCACTGAGGGGAGGATCTGGGGTTTGTTACCATAGTATGGCTCAGGCTGGAAGGGAGCTCAGAGCTCATCTCCTCCAAGCTCCCCACCATGCCCAGGGACACCTTTCAGCTCCACTCAGCTGCTCAAGGCCTCAGCCAGCCTGGCCTTCATTGGGTCCAACCCCTCCTGCCAAAGAACATAAAGAGGAGGTTCCACCTCAACAGGAGGAGGAACTTCTTCACTGTGGGGATCACAGAGCACTGGAACAGGCTCCCCAGAGCCTCCTTCTCTGGAGACTTTCCAGCCCCATCTGGACGTGTTCCTGTGTGGCCTGTGCTGGGTTCTGTGGTCCTGCTCTGCCATGGGGGTTGGACTGGAAGATCTTCGAAGGTCCCTTCCAAGACCCCAAACCTCCTGTGAGATGTGATTCCCCCACCCCCCACCCCCCAGTCACTGCACCAAGAGCATCCTTCAGAAATCCTCAAGCACTTGGGGCCAGGTCTGCAGTCCCTCGAATACACCTGGTTAGGATGCAGCGCAGCGGCCGAGCCCCGGGGCTGGTATTGGGGGCAGCGCAGCGGCCGAGCCCCGGGGCTGGTGCGGGGGCAGAAAGGGAAGGATGCCTGGCCCTACCCGAACAGGGTTTCACCCAGCCCTCCCTGCCAAAGAGCCCTCCACCCCCACCCGCCCCTCAGTGACTCGGGCTTGCTCTGCACCTTGCAGGGGTTCAGCACACGGCTGAAGAGCTCTTAGCAATGTTTGCTGGGGTAGAGAGTGGCAGAGCTGCCGGGGACGAGAGGCCAGCCCCTGCCAGCTCGGCCGCTCGCCAGGGTCATCAGCAAAGCAGGTAATTTGCATCTGAATTACCCAGGCTTGTCACCAGAGATTAACCAACGAAAGGTTTCCGTCGCTGCTGCTACAGATCGCGGGTTCAGAGCCGCACAGGAGGCAGCGGCCAGCGGCGTCGGCTCGCAGGGCTGCGGCGCGGCTGGGAAAGCCGAGCCCAGGGCTGCGCTGCAGTCAGCTGCTCCGAGCGCAGCTCTCCCCCCCGGCCGGGGCCAGACCCCACCGCGGCACAGCCTCTCTCTCCCCCGGGGGACACGGAGCTCTGCCTGCAGCCCTGCAGCCGGCTGCCCCCGGGGCAGGCAGGGGGCCGCTGCCGCCGGCGAGCCCGGCTCAGACCGAAGGCTTCTCCTCCTCGCTGCCAACCCCCCTGCTCAAGGCCACGCCTGGAGTCCTGTGTCCACTTCTGACCCCCTCAGTTTAAGAAGGACATTGAGGCACTTGAAGGTGTCCAGAGAAGGGCAACAAAGCTGGGGAGGGGTCTGGAGCACAGCCCTGTGAGGAGAGGCTGAGGGAGCTGGGCTTGCTTAACCTGGAGAAGAGGAGGCTCAGGGGAGACCTTCTTGCTCTCTGCAACTCCCTGAAGGGAGGTTGTAGCCAGGTGGGGGTTGGTCTCTTCTCCCAGGCCCCCAGCCCCAGAACAAGAGGCCACAGTCTCAAGCTGTGCCAGGGGAGGTTCAGGCTGGAGGTGAGGAGAAAGTTCTTCACTGAGAGAGTTGTTGCCCATTGGGATGTGCTGCCCAGGGAGGTGGTAGAGTCACCATCCCTGGAGGTGTTCAAGAGGAGATTGGATGTGGCACTTGGTGCCATGGCCTAGTCATGGGGTGTTGGGTGCCAGGTTGGACTTGATGATCTTTCAGATCTCTTCCAACCTTATTGATTCTGTGATCTCTGGAGGTCCTTTCCAACCCCTCACATTCTGTGATTTCTCAGCTTCTGAACAGTGAGTTGCCACTTGGCCAATGCTCTCAGCCACGGAGGAGGGTGGGCAGCCCAGCTCCTCCTCCTCCCCCTCCTCTGTGTGCAGTGAAGCTCAAGCTGGAGCCTCCTGAAGGCAAAAGAATCTCTCTGCTGAGTAATTTCTTATAGTGGTGGCTGATGTGGGAGAAGTTGTTGCACCGCAGGAGAAAGCTGCAGAGCTCTCTGGGCAATCTTTTCCATCTGTTGGTGCCCTCAGTACCCAAGCAGGCTGCTCCAAAGCCATGCAGCAGGATGCTGAGGCAGCCAGGGGCTCTCCCTCCTGCCCCACTTGAAAGGGATTGCTCGGTGGCTGAGGCTGGGGCGCTTCCTGCACAGCTCTTCTAGGGTTTCATCTCCTGTGGGGCTCTTCCCCTTCCCACCCTCTGCCATTTCCCTCTGAGCTGTGTGGTCTGAACTGAGATCTCCAAACCACAGAACTAATCTGGGGAGCGCACAAGCTCTTGGCTGCTCTGCATGGCTCCAGAACCACTCCTCTGGGGTTACTCTGTGTGTGTGCTTTTATGGTTTGATCGGGGTGTGCTCAAGCCTCCCTGGTTGTGCTTCTCATCCATGTATGTAAGCCACGTTTCCTGCTTCCTATTTCCCTCCCTGCTCCCTCTTACAGCAATCATCTCTTATTAAGAAGGCTGCTGAAGTCCTGCCCCAAACTCTGCTGGAAGAAAGAGAACTGGGAAGCAGAGGAGATGAGTGACTCAGGCTGCCTGAGAGGAGCAACCTCTGAAAGTCAGAAAGCCTTTTCTTCTTCTTCTTCTGAATAGAATAGAATAGACCAGACCAGGTTGGAAGAGACTTTCAAGATCATCAAGTCCAACCTCTCACCCAACACCTCCTAATCAACTCACCCATGGCACCAAGTGCCTCTTCCAGGCTCTTCCTCAACACCCCTAGGGATGGTGACTCCACCACCTCCCTGGGCAGCACATCCCAATGGCCAATCTCTCTTGCTGGAAAGAACTTCTTCCTCACAGCCAGCCTGAACCTCCCCTGGCACAGCTTGAGACTGTGTCCTCTTGTTCTGGTGCTGGGGGCCTGGCAGAAGAGACCAAGCCCCACCTGGCTACAACCTCCCTGCAGGGAGCTGCAGAGAGCAATGAGGTCTCCCCTGAGCCTCCTCTTCTGCAGGCTAAGCAACCCCAGCTCCCTCAGCCTCTCCTCACAGGGCTGTGCTCCAGACCCCTCCCCAGCTTTCTTGCCCTTCTCTGGACACCTTCCAGCAGCTCAACATCTTTCCTGAACTGGGGGGCCCAGAACTGGACACAGGACTCAAGGTGTGGCCTCAGCAGTGCTGAGCACAGGGCACAATGACCTCCCTGCTCCTGCTGGCCACACTGTTCCTGCTGCAGGCCAGGGTGCCCTTGGCCTTCTTGGCTGCTTCCTTCAGATTCTTAACAAAGCTCCAGGCTGCACCAAACTTTAGAATTAACCAGGTTGGAAGAGACCTCTCAGATCATCAAGTCCAACCTGTCCCCCAGCACCATCTAATCAACTAAACCATGGCACCAAGCACCCCACCAAAGCACTTTGAAGCACTGAGAGTCACCAGTGGCTTCCTCCAGCAGGCATGCACAGTGAGGGCCCCTGGCTAGCACAGGGTGGCTCAGGTTGGAAGGACCTCCCTGTTCTGGTGCTTCTTTACCTCAGAAGTCCATCTTTCCTTCATTCAGAGCAGTCACCTCCACCAAAACCATCTCATGGCATGAACTGGTAGATGGCTCAGGGACTTTCTTCATCTCTCTGCATGCTTAAGTAAAAGATCTCTCTCCTATTATTGCTACTTCTTAGACTCATAGAGTGGCTCAGGTTGGAAAGGACCTCGGAGGTCATCCACATCAAGCTCCCCACCATGCTCAGGGACACCTCTCAGCTCCACTCAGCTGCTCAAGGCCTCATCCAACCTGGCCTTCAGCACCCCCAGCAAGGAGGCAGCCACAGCCTCCCTGGGCAGCCTGTGCCAGGCCCTCACCAGCCTCACACTCAACAACTTCTTCCTCGGCTCCACTCTGCCCCTGCTCTGCCTCAGCTCCAAACCATTCTCTCCTATTATTATTATTACTTCATAGAATCACAGAGTGGCTCAGGAAGGAAAGGGCCTCAGAGCTCATCCACTCCAAGCTCCCCTCCATGCCCAGGGACACCTCTCAGCTCCACTCAGCTGCTCAAGGCCTGAGCACCCCCAGGCAGGAGGCAGCAGAAGGAGAGGAGGCTCAGGTCTGAGCTGCATGGGGTTGGCCACACCACTTCAGGGAGGAAGCAGCAGCTCTTGTCACACCATTTGGGCTATTTTTGACTGTGCTGCCTGTGAGGAAGAGGAGAGAAAGGGTGGTGGGGTGGTGAAGAAGCCCTGGGACCCTGTGGGGCAGTTCTCTGGCAGGCTGGGGCGAGCTAGCCAGTGGCCATATGGAAGATGCTGTGATCTTGGGTGAGGGTCTCGGGGTTTCTCTGGGCTTGGTGAGGCCAAGGGGCATCTCCAAGGGGTAATGCTTGCAACCCTTGTCCCCCAGCACAAAATCTGCATGGTTGGTTGGGCAGGGGGAAAGGAGAATAGAACAGAATCAACCAGGTTGGAGATGACCTTTGAGATCATCAAGTCCAACCTATCACCCAACACCATCTCATCAACTTAACCCTGGCACCAAGAAGGTTTGCTGCAGGACCAGGCAGGTCCTCCAGTGGGCCAACAAGTCAGAAGCTTGCCCACAGATCTGTTGAAGAGCTTCTCCTGCCTGCAGCAGATCTCCCCTTCCTTTGCTGCCCTCACAGGTTCCCCAGGGCTGGCTAAAGGACACTTACTGCAGTTCTTTGATGCCTTCTCAGCCTCCTGCTCATGCTGTGCCTTTGATGGATGGGGTTCTAGGTGCTGGAAGCTAGTATGACCAGGGTGATGTGTTTGGAATGTGTTGTGCAAGCGTGACAGCCTTGCTGTGGCCACTCTTGTCTTGGCCTGGCAGCTGGGAAGGGAGAAGGCTTAGCCTGCTGCAAGTCAAAGCTGGCAAAGGGTGCCTTGCTGAGGGGATGCTTGCAGGGATGCTGAGCAAGATCTCCTCCTTGGAGAGGGCTGCAAGGGCTGCAGCCTGAGCTAGGGAAGTGCTGCAGAGGAGAGGCAAAAGGGAAGGGCTCGATTTGCAGAGGGGCTGCAGGCGCAGCCCCTTCTGGAAAGGGGAATTATGGAAGGTAAGGAAGAGCCATGCTGGGATGCCTGTGCAGCATGAGAGCAGACAGCATGCTGTGCTTGCTGGCAACCCTGCAGCAGCTTGGGGAAAGGTGGGAAGCCTCCATCTCAGTTGTGGGGCCAGAGCTCACTGCTCCTGGAGGAGCCTGGGCTGGGAAACTCTTCCCTCTCGGTCCTGGAGGAGCCTGTGGGCCGGGGCAGCTCTCCCCTCTGGGTGCCGGAGGAGCCCGGGGCCGGGACGGCTCTCCCCTCTGGGTGCCGGAGGAGCCCGGGGCCGGGGCGACTCTCCCCTCTGGGTGCCGGAGGAGCCCGGGGCCGGGGCGGCTCTCCCCTCTGGGTGCCGGAGGAGCCCGGGGCCGGGGCGGCTCTCCCCTCTGGGTGCCGGAGGAGCCCGGGGCCGGGGCGGCTCTCCCCTCTGGGTGCCGGAGGAGCCCGGGGCCGGGGCGGCTCTCCCCTCTGGGTGCCGGAGGAGCCCGGGGCGGCTCTCCCCTCTGGGTGCCGGAGGAGCCCGGGGCGGCTCTCCCCTCTGGGTGCCGGAGGAGCCCGGGGCCGGCTCTCCCCTCTGGGTGCCGGAGGAGCCCGGGGCCGGGGCGGCTCTCCCTCTGGGTGCCGGAGGAGCCCGGGGCCGGGGCGGCTCTCCCCTCTGGGTGCCGGAGGAGCCCGGGGCCGGGGCGGCTCTCCCCTCTGGGTGCCGGAGGAGCCCGGGGCCGGGGCGGCTCTCCCTCTGGGTGCCGGAGGAGCCCGGGGCCGGGGCGGCTCTCCCCTCTGGGTGCCGGAGGAGCCCGGGGCCGGGGCGGCTCTCCCCTCTGGGTGCCGGAGGAGCCCGGGGCCGGGGCGGCTCTCCCCTCTGGGTGCCGGAGGAGCCCGGGGCGGCTCTCCCTCTCGGTTGTAGGGCCAGAGCTCAGAGCTCCTGCAGGAGCCTGGGCTACCTCAGGCACTGGGTGCCTCAGAGAGCCCCCAGAAGCAAGCCAGCCACTCTTGCTCCTCTTGCATGGGCTGCTGTGCAGTCCCTGCGTGACATAGGGCTGGGCTGGGCAGACCACGCGGAAGGAGCCAGCCATTGCTGCAGGTTTGAGCTGGCACCTGAGCTTTCTGCAGCATGAGGACCCCAGGAGGGGTTTTGTTGCCTGCAATCTGGCTGCTGGACTGTGAGGCTTGTGCTGCTGGCTGTGTGTGGCTGTGAGGCTAGCAGCAGTCCCTGAGTGCTGGAGCTCTTGTCACTGCCCACCCAGCTGTAAAGAAATGAGAGGCTGATGCTGTGCCAAGCAGGGGTCACTGAAGCAGCAAAAAGAGGGGAAAATCCCAGCCAGCAGTCCACACACCCCAGAAATATGGCATCCAGTGATCCTGAACTGGCAAGGGCCTGGAAGCTTTGCTAAAGCTGATAGAGGAGCTGGCAGGGAGGCCACTGCCAGTGCAGATCCATGGGAGGTGGCTGGCTTGTGCCCTCACCCTCAGAACTACTGAACAACAGCAAACACACACAGCCATTAACAGGATCCAGGCACAAATCCAGGCTGGGTACAGAGTGGGTTGAGAGTAGCTGTGAAGAAAGAGCCTTGGGGCTCTGCTCTGCTCAGACCTCCCTCCAATCCTGCCTCCAGCTCTGGGGTCCCCAGCAGGAGAAGGACACAGAGCTGCTGGAGGGAGGCCAGAGGAGGCCACAAAGATGCTCCCAGGGCTGGGGCAGCTCTGCTGGGAGCACAGGCTGAGGGAGCTGGGGGTGTGCAGCCTGCAGAGGAGAAGGCTCCAGGGGCACCTCAGAGATGCTGCCAGCAGCTGAAGGGATCCTGCAGGAAGGATGCAGAGGGACATGTCCTGAAGGTGTCTAGAGCCAGGCCAAGGGGCAATGGTTTGGAGCTGAGGCAGAGCAGGGACAGAGTGGAACTGAGGAAGAAGTTGTTGAGTATGAGGCTGGTGAGAGCCTGGCACAGGCTGCCCAGGGAGGCTGTGGCTGCCTCCTTGCTGGGGGTACTGAAGGCCAGGCTGGCTGAGGCCTTGAGCAGCTGAGTGGAGCTGAGAGGTGTCCCTGGGCATGGTGGGGAGCTTGGGGGAGCTGAGCTCTGAGCTCCCTTCCAGCCTGAGCCACGTTGTGATCCTGAGCCGGTCACTTCTTTCACGTTCTCTGGTGAGTCCTTGAGAGGGAAATATTTACAGCCCTCAGCTGTGTTCCCATAGGAACAAAGGGAGCAGCCAGGCAAGTTTTCGGTATTTTCAGCTCTGCATTGCCTTGCTGAGCCCGGAGGGTGATCTGATAAGGTCTGACACAGCCCTTCCCTGCTCTGTGGCAGCCACTGCTCCTCACCGCGGCTTGTGGAGCTGTGCTGCTCGGCCGCTGCAGCCCCTGACTCCCCGGTGCAGATGGATGGGGCCAGGGAGGAAAAATGCTTTATGATGTTCCTTCAATAGCTTCAACTTCCCTGTACCAAGTGCCCTAGGAGCCTGTACCATTAATCTTCCCACACAAGCATGGTGACCACCCAGCTGTACTGCAGATAAATCTGCTGGGCAGCCTGCACGCTCAGCCTGCCAGCAGCAGTAAATAACTGCTGCTCAGTGACCTTTGGCAGTGAATCAAAGCCACACACACACACAAATCCCAACCCCCAAACCCCAAATCAACTGTTTTCCCCCCTCTATTGCTTCTGGGATACTCTCTTAGAATCCTGGAGTGGCTCAGGTTGGGAGGGAGCTCAGAGCTCAGCTCCTCCAAGCTCCCCACCGTGCCCAGGGACACCTCTCAGCTCCACTCAGCTGCTCAAGACCTCAGCCAGCCTGGCCTTCAACACCCCCAGCAAGGAGGCATCTTCCTTATGAGGAGAGCCTGAAGGAGCTGAGGGCTCTGTAGCTTGGAGCAGAGGAGCCTGAGGATTGACCTCATTCATGTTGATAAAGACGTGCAGGGTGAGTGCCCAGAGGATGGAGAGAGTCGATGGCAGAGCCCCCAAGCTGCTGCAGGCAGTGGAAGGTCTCCCTGGGAGGCCAGGCTGAGGCAGCTGGGGCTTGGAGCTTGGAGCAGAGGAGCCTGAGGGCTGCCCTCAGTGCTGGGGCTCAAGAGGTGCAGGGCAGTGTGGGGAGGAGGGAGCCAGGCTGTGCTGAGGGCTGTGCAAGGACAGCCCAAGGGGCACTGGGTGGCAGCTGGAGCAGAGGAGGTGGCAGGGGAAGAGGAGGGAAAGCTTTTTGGCTGTGAGGGTGTGAGAGGGCTGGAGCAGGCTGGCCAGAGAGGTTGTGGAGTCTCCTTGTGTGGAGGCCTTGCAAAGGCAGCTGGAGGTGTTGCTGTGGGAGCTGCCCTGGGTGCTGCTGCTCTGGCAGGGGCTTGGCCTGGCTGCTCTTTGGAGCTCCCTTCCAGCCCCTAACACTCCCCCTGAACACACTCTGTGATACCTGTCCTATGCAGGCAGAAAAATATTTGCCCCAGAAATGAGGAAGAAAATCAGTGAAGCCTCTTGCAGGCAGGGAAGTTGCAGATCAGGCTGAGAAAGCCCAAAGATGCTTTGAATAAATCCCTTTTCCCTTAGCTTTCTCCACTCTCAGAAGACAGCATCCTTGTGACCCCAGCAAGGCAGGGAGCTGGAGAGCTGGGAAGGCAGCACAGCTGCTCTGACTGTGGCTTTCCAACACAGTTTGAGCCTTAGCTGTAGTCTCTGCCATCCATGCTGGTGGAATTATAGTCACAGAACTGTCAGGGCTGGAAGGGACCTCAAGGAGCAGCCAGTCCCAACCCCCTGCCATGGCCAGGGACACCTCACACTGCAGCAGGTTGCTCACAGCCACAGCCAGCCTGGCCTTAAACAGGCTACAGGCTGGGGTAGGAGTGGCTGGAGAGCAGTCAAACAGAGAGGGACCTGGGGGGACTCGTTGAGAGTAGGCTGAACAGGAGCCAGCAGTGTGCCCAGGGGGCCAAGAAGGCCAAGGGCATCCTGGCCTGCAGCAGGAAGAGTGTGGCCAGCAGGAGCAGGGAGGTCATTGTGCCCTGTGCTCAGCACTGCTGAGGCCACACCTTGAGTCCTGTGTCCAGTTCTGGGCTCCTCAGGTCAGGAAAGATGTTGAGCTGCTGGAAGGTGTCCAGAGAAGGGCAAGAAAGCTGGGGAGGGGTCTGGAGCACAGCCCTGTGAGGAGAGGCTGAGGGAGCTGGGGTTGCTTAGCCTGGAGAACAGGAGGCTCAGGGGAGACCTTCTTGCTCTCTGCAACTCCCTGAAGGGAGGTTGTAGCCAGGTGGGGGTTGGTCTCTTCTGCCAGGCCCCCAGCCCCAGAACAAGAGGACACAGTCTCAAGCTGTGCCAGGGGAGGTTCAGGCTGGATGTTAGGAAGGAGTTCCTCCCAGCAAGAGAGATTGGCCATTGGGATGTGCTGCCCAGGGAGGTGGTGGAGTCACCATCCCTGGAGGTGTTTAGGAAGAGCCTGGATGAGGCACTTGGTTGAGTTGATGAGATGGTGTTGGGTGATAGGTTGGACTTGATGATCTCTGAGGTCTTTTCCAACCTGGTTTGTTCTATTCTATTCTACTCTATTCACCTCCAGGCAGGAGGCTTCCACCACCTCCCTGGGCAACCTCTGCCAGGCTCTCACCACCCTCATGGGCAACAACTTCTTCCTCACAGCCAATCTCAATCTCCCCACCTCTACTTTGCTCCATCCCCCCCCCCCCCCCCAGTCCTATCACTCCCTGACCCCCTCAAAAGTCCCTCCCCAGCTTTCTTGGAGCCCCCTGCAGATCCTGGAAGGCCACCAGAAGGTCTCCTGGGAGCCTTCTCCTCTCCAGCCTGCACAACCCCAACTCCCTCAGTCTGTCTCCATGCTGCTTCTTGCTGCAAACCCAGGGACCCTGCTGAACCTCCACATCCTCTCTGGAGGTAATTCAAGACCAGTCGGGATGTGTTGCTGTGTGAGCTGCCCTGGGTGCTCCTGCTCTGGCAGGGGGCTTGGGCTGGATGCTCTCTGGAGGTCCCTTCCAGCCCCTGACACTCTGTGCTGCTGTGTTTGGGCCTCATCCATGGGCTGGGCTGGGAGCCTGGGTGGGATCCTCTGTGATCACACTGTTGTCTTTGGCAGCCTGGCATTCCCTGCATGGATTGATGGCTCTCCTTGTTGACCTGGCACCAGATCCCTCCTCTCAGCTGTCATCATCTGCATTCCCCTGGGGCTGGGTGGGCTTGGGCTGAGCAGTAAATCCAGCAAGGAGAGCAGGAGGTATGCTGAGCCTTTCCTTTTATCATCAGCAGTGTAAGATCATTCATCTACCTGGAGAGGCTTAGCTCATGCTCAGAGTCTGCTGCTGCTGCTGCCGCTGCCTTAGTTTTGGCTCTTTCCTCTTTCTTTGTAACCCAGTTTTCCAGCTGAGTAGACCAGAGGAACAACCCAAGAGCTGAGTGTTTTCCAGAGGTCACTCAGGGAGTCACTGCCTCAGGCAGCATTTATAGGGAGCTCTGCCCTGGCTCCAGTCAGCGATTCCCTTTGCCCCTCTGACGTGAGGGGCTCCCGGTTCTGCCTGGCCAGTGCAGAAGGCTTTCTCGTGGCTCTGTTCAGATTTAGTGTCTCTGGGAAAGCCAGCTAATTGCTCAGGAATTTCAGGCTTGACTTGGGAGCTTCTGGCTGGGCTGACAGCAGAGCAGAAAATAGTTTGGAAGGAGAGGAGGCTGGGCTGGGGGGCTTGGGGGGAGCTCTCTCCTCCAGGCTTAGGAACTGGGATAGAAGTTGCTCTTCTTCTAAAGGCCTCAGCGTTTCCTGGCCTGACTCTTCAAGGCTTGGAGAGCAGCCTCAGATTTTGGGGCTGGGTGGATCCCTCTTGCAGTTGGGTTGCTGATACCTAAGAGTTTGCCTGTAACCTGTGTCCTCGGGGCTGTGAGCTGCTGTCTCCTGTGCCCTGTGTCCTCGGGGCTGTGAGCTGCTGTCTCCTGCACCCTGTGTCCTCGGGGCTGTGAGCTGCTGCCTCCTGCACCCTGTGTCCTCGGGGCTGTGAGCTGCTGTCTCCTGCACCCTGTGTCCTCGGGGCTGTGAGCTGCTGCCTCCTGTGCCCTGTGTCCTCGGGGCTGTGAGCTGCTGCCTCCTGTGCCCTGTGTCCTCGGGGCTGTGAGCTGCTGCCTCCTGCACCCTGTGTCCTCGGGGCTGTGAGCTGTCTGCACCCTCCTGGGGCTGTGACCCTCCTGTGTCCTCGGGGCTGTGAGCTGCTGCCTCCTGTACCCTGTGTCCTCGCCCTGTGTCCTCCTGCGGTGTCCTCGGGGCTGTGAGCTGCTGTGAGCTGCTGCCTCCTGCGTCCTGTGTCCTCGGGGCTGTGAGCTGCTGCCTCCTGCACCCTGTGTCCTCGGGGCTGTGAGCTGCTGCCTCCTGCGCCCTGTGTCCTCGGGGCTGTGAGCTGCTGCCTCCTGCGCCCTGTGAGCTCTGCCTCCTGGCCCTGTGTCCTCGGGGCTGTGAGCTGCTGCCTCCTGCGCCCTGTGTCCTCGGGGCTGTGAGCTGCTGCCTCCTGCGCCCTGTGTCCTCGGGGCTGTGAGCTGCTGCCTCCTGCCCCTGTCCTGTCCCTGTGAGCTGCTGCCTCCTGGGGGGGCTGTGAGCTGCTGCCTCCTGCCCCTGTGTCCTCGGGGCTGTGAGCTGCTGCCTCCTGTCCTCGGGGCTGTGAGCCGCTGCTGCTCTGTGTCCTCGGGGCTGTGAGCTCCTGCCTCCTGCGCCCTGTGTCTGTGTCCTCGGGGCTGTGAGCTGCTGCCTCCTGTGCTCTGTGTCCTCGGGGCTGTGAGCTGCTGCCTCCTGCGCCCTGTGTCCTCGGGGCTGTGAGCTGCTGCCTCCTGCGCCCTGTGTCCTCGGGGCTGTGAGCTGCTGCCTCCTGTGCTCTGTGTCCTCGGGGCTGTGAGCTGCTGTGTCCTCCTGTGAGCGCCCTGTGTCCTCGGGGCTGTGAGCTGCTGCCTCCTGCGCCCTGTGTCCTCGGGGCTGTGAGCTGCTGCCTCCTGTGCTCTGTGTCCTCGGGGCTGTGAGCTGCTGCCTCCTGTACCCTGTGTCCTCGGGGCTGTGAGCTGCTGCCTCCTGTGCCCTGTGTCCTCGGGGCTGTGAGCTGCTGCCTCCTGTGCTCTGTGTCCTCGGGGCTGTGAGCTGCTGCCTCCTGCGCCCTGTGTCCTCGGGGCTGTGAGCTGCTGCCTCCTGTGCCCTGTGTCCTCGGGGCTGTGAGCTGCTGCCTCCTGTGCCCTGTGTCCTCGGGGCTGTGAGCTGCTGTCTCCTCCTTTTCCTTGGCACCTGACTCAGGGCTTCTGCTCCACCATTTGCTTTGTCTTTTAATCTCTTCTTCAGCTCTGGGTTGCACTTTGCTTGATGCATTTAAGAAACAGGGGAAGGCACCTTCTGGTTTCAGGTTCATGCTAGCTCATTTCTAGCCTCAATCTTTCTCCTTCACTCAGAGGTGCCAGACAAAGCTGTCCTGGGATTCAGGGACACCAGGGACTTGTTCATCCCGTGCTGTCTGAGGAACACAGCTGCTCAGAACTTCTGAAAGTGAGGAACTGAACATCATAGAGTGCCAGGGGCTGGAAGGGAGCTCCAGAGAGCAGCCAGGCCAAGCCCCCTGCCAGAGCAGCAGCACCCAGGGCAGCTCCCACAGCAACACCTCCAGCTGCCTTTGCAAGGCCTCCACACAAGGAGACTCCACAACCTCTCTGGCCAGCCTGCTCCAGCCCTCTCACACCCTCACAGCCAAAAAGCTTTCCCTCCTCTTCCCCTGCCACCTCCTCTGCTCCAGCTGCCACCCAGTGCCCCTTGGGCTGTCCTTGCACAGCCCTCAGCACAGCCTGGCTCCCTCCTCCCCACACTGCCCTGCACCTCTTGAGCCCCAGCACTGAGGGCAGCCCTCAGGCTCCTCTGCTCCAAGCTCCCAAGCCCCAGCTGCCTCAGCCTGGCCTCCCAGGGAGACCTTCCACTGCCTGCAGCAGCTTGGGGGCTCTGCCATCGACTCTCTCCAGCACTGCCCTCAGCTCCTTCTTGACCTGAGGGACCCAGACCTGGACACAAGGTTCCAGCTGTGGCCTCCCCAGGGCAGAGCAGAGGGGCAGGAGAACCTCTCTGCCCTCCTGCCCACAGCCCTTCTAATGCAGCCCAGGATGCCCTTGGCCTTCTTGGCCACCAGGGCACCTTGCTGGCTCAGGGGCATCCTCCTGCCCACAAAGGTGGTGTGTAGGACCAGGTTTAGTAATAATCCAGCAGGCCAGGCAGCTTCAGCTGTCAGCATGGTGGAGATCCCTGTGCAGAGGCCTCCTGTGGTGCTGGGCTGGGGGACTGGAGTGGGGGCAGCCCTTTGGACTCATCCTTCCACTGGCTTTTCTCCACCCCTTCAGCAGGAAACAGTGTCCCTAGAGATGGAAGCTGGGAAGTCTGGGGAGAAGTGAGGACTCTGCTTTTCCCAGGAAGGGATCACCCCAACGATCCTTGAGGTCCCTTCTCACCTGTGTTCACAGAATCATAGAAACATTCAGGTTGGAAGAGCCCCACACCAGGGTCACCAAGTGGAGGGAAGAGGCCCCCCCCAGGGTCACCAAGTGGAGGGAAGAGGCCACCCCAGGGTCACCAAGTGGAGGGAAGAGGCCCCCCCAGGGTCACCAAGTGGAGGGCAGAGCCCCCCAGGGTCACCAAGTGGAGGGAAGAGTCCCCCAGGGTCACCAAGTCGAAGGAAGAGCCCCCCCAGGGTCACCAAGTGGAGGGCAGAGCCCCCCAGGGTCACCAAGTGGAGGGAAGAGTCCCCCCAGGGTCACCAAGTCGAAGGAAGAGTCCCCCCAGGGTCACCAAGTGGAGGGAAGAGTCCCCCAGGGTCACCAAGTGGAGGGAAGAGTCCCCCCAGGGTCACCAAGTGGAGGGAAGAGTCCCCCCAGGGTCACCAAGTCGAAGGAAGAGTCCCCCCAGGGTCACCAAGTGGAGGGAAGAGTCCCCCCAGGGTCACCAAGTGGAGGGAAGAGTCCCCCCAGGGTCACCAAGTCGAAGGAAGAGCCCCCAGGGTCACCAAGTGGAGGGAAGAGTCCCCCCAGGGTCACCAAGTCGAAGGAAGAGCCCCCCAGGGTCACCAAGTCCAACCACTAACCCTACTCCACAAGAGTCACCCCTAAACCATATCCCCAAGCACCACATCCAAACCACCTTGAAACCCTTCCAGGGTTGGTGACTCAAGGATTCAAAGACAGAAGTTCTGGGCAGAGATAAGAGGACAGAGTTTGAACTGAGCCTTAACCAGCAGCAGCTCCTTTTTGGCTGGAATCGAGGACCGCGCTGAGCTAGAGCCAGATTTCAGCTCAGCGTCTGGGCAAAACGCAGCAGCAGCAGCAGGTCTGGAACTGCCCTTTTGCCCTGCCAAGCTCGGGTAATACCCCCTCGCAGCCCCCTTCCTCCCCGCAAGCAGCCCTCGGCCTCCCCGCAGTGCTGCCCGCCTACTGCAGCGCGTAATTGCGGGCCGAGCACCGCCGCGGCGCGGCGCTGAGCCGAGCGCCTTCATCCGCATGCCGATGCGAGCTCCGCGTCGTGCTGACGCAGGGAAAGGCTGGAGGCCGCTCGGCGCTCCCGGGGCTGCGGGGGAATGCGCTTGTGCGGTCCTCCAGGCGGACCCCGCCGACGGAAGCAGGGCTGCTTGCGTCCTTTCTGCCTCTTGCCGGGGAGAGGAGCTGGAGCTAGAGCTGGCTGCGGGCTCTGCGAGCACCGGGAGCTCTGTGAGCGCAGAAAGGGACCTGGGGGGCCGATTGACAGCTGCCTGAACATGAGCCAGCAGTGTGTCCAGGGGGGCCAAGGGCATCCTGGCCTGCATCAGGAAGAGTGTGGCCAGCAGGAGCAGGGAGGTCATTGTGCCCTGTGCTCAGCACTGCTGAGGCCACACCTTGAGTCCTGTGTCCAGTTCTGGGCCCCTCAGGTTAGGAAAGATGTTGAGCTGCTGGAAGGTGTCCAGAGAAGGGCAAGAAAGCTGGGGAGGGGTCTGGAGCACAGCCCTGTGAGGAGAGGCTGAGGGAGCTGGGGTTGCTTAGCCTGGAGAAGAGGAGGCTCAGGGGAGACCTTCTTGCTCTCTGCAGCTCCCTGCAGGGAGGCTGTAGCCAGGTGGGGGTTGGTCTCTTCTGCCAGGCCCCCAGCACCAGAACAAGAGGACACAGTCTCAAGCTGTGCCAGGGGAGGTTCAGGCTTGAGGTGAGAAGAAATCTCTTCCTAGAGAGAGTTGTTGGCCATTGGGATGTGCTGCCCAGGGAGGTGGTGGAGTCCCCATCCCTGGAGGTGTTCAAGAGGGGATTGGATGTGGCACTTGGTGCCATGGTCTAGTCAAGAGGTCTGTGGTGACAGGTTGGACTTGATGATCTTTGAGGTCTCTTCCAGCCTTGGTGATACTGTGATTCTGTGAGCTCTCTGAGCACCAGGAGCTTCAGAGGCTGCATCGAACCATAGAATGGTCCAGGCTGGAAGGGGCCCCCAAAGCCCATCCAGTCCAACCTCCCTGCAGTCAGCAGGGACATCCCCAACTAGATCAGGTTGCCCTGTCGAGCCTTACCTCAAATATCCCCAGGGAAGGAGCCTCAGCCACCTCCCTGGGCATCCTCTTCCACTGTTCCACCACCCTCATAGTGAGGAACAACTTCTTCCTCATATCCAGCCTCAATCTTGCCCTTCTCTAGTTTGAAGCCCCTTGGTCTGGCCCTGCAGGCCTTTGGCAACAGTCTCTCTCCACCCTTCCTGTGGCCCCTCTGCAGCCTTCTTGTCACCCCCTTCAGGTCCTGGCAGGCTGCTCTGAGGTCTGCCTGGAGCCTTCTCTTCACCAGGCTGAACACCCCCAGCTCCCTCAGCCTGGCCTCGTAACAGAGCTGCTCTAACCCTCTGATCATTTTCTTGGCCCTCCTCTGCACCTGCTGCATCAGCTCCATGTCCTTCCTACACTGAGGGCTCCAGACCTGCACACAGCACTCCAGGTGGGGTCTCAGCAGAGCAGAGTGGCAGAATCACCTCTCTGGCTCTGCTGCTTTGGGTGCAGCCCAGGCTGTGATTTGCTTCCTGTGCTGCAAGCTCACATCGTGTTGCTGCTTAGAGAAGGGTGATTTGGACCAAGCAATTCTTGTTCTTCTTAGCCCATAAACATGGAAGGCTGTCCTGGTGCTGCTGTGTTGTGTATGGCAGGGAAGGTGCTGCTGGGTTTGCAGCTGCTGGAGCTCTGTAACTCCAGGGGGCTCTGCATGAACAAGCCCAAGGAGCCAAACCTTCATTAGGGTGCTGAAAGCCTTGCACTAGTCCCAAGCAAGCTGCAGGGCTAATGTAAATCTCCCCTCTCAGTGGTTTTCCTTCCCTCAGGTCTCTGCCTTTCTGTGGTTGTGAGGCTGGGGTTCGGGTTGGAAGTGTATGAAGTGTAATTTTCTGCTGCATTCAAGTCTTTGGAGAGAGAGAGAGAGAGAGGGAGAGAAGGGTGCAGGAGGTGGCATGCCACGTGAAGTGTGAACACAAGAGGAGAGGGTGAGCCCCAAATGATGTGCCTGGGGGTCATGTCTTGGAGTTAAAAGCACTTCTCTTTATTATTAGTCTTCTCTTCTTTCTGGTCCAGCCTTACCTAATTAGCAGCCTAGCCACCAGCAGGCAGCAATTACAGGAGGAGTGGGGCAGGGGGGAAAGAGGAAGCTTGTAGGCTTCAGACCCATGAGCCAGAGCTGTGTAGCTTGGTTGGTTTGGAACAAATGCAGATGCCAGCAAAGGTGCTGAGTGTGCAAACACAGCTCTGGCTCTGCTGATGGAGGCTCCAGTGGTGCAGGCAGGGCAGAGCTTTGCAGCCAGAGCAAAGAAATGCTCCCTGAGTCAAAGCTTTCCTTCCATGCCAGCTCACTTAGGATGGCATCCTTGTGTGATTCTGTCCAAGGAGCCTTAGCCCAGCGCAGAGGAGTGGGGAGCCAAGAGGTCACAGCATCACACAGTGCGTTAGAGGCTGGAAGGGACCTCCACAGAGCAGCCAGCCCAACCCCCTGCCAGAGCAGGAGCACCCAGGGCAGCTCACACAGGAATCCATGTCCCAGTGGAGGCCAGTGACAAGCAGAGTCCCTCAGGGATCAGTCCTGGGACCTGTCTTGTTCAACATCTTTGTGGGTGCCATGGACAGTGGCATCGAGTGCACCCTCAGCAAGTTTGCTGATGACACCAAGCTGTGTGGTGCAGCAGACAGCTGGAGGGAAGGGATGCCATCCAGAGGGACCTGGACAGGCTGGAGAGGTGGGCACAAGCCAACCTCGTGAGCTTCAACAAGACCAAGTGCAGGGTCCTGCAGCTGGGTCGAGGCAATCCCAGGCACAAATCCAGGCTGGGCAGTGACTTGCTGGAGAGCAGCCCTGAGGAGAGAGACTTGGGGGTGCTGGGGGAGGAGAAGCTCAACATGAGCTCTCAATGTGCGCTTGCAGCCCGGAAAGCCAATCAGATCCTGGGCTGCATCAGGAGAAGTGTGGCCAGCAGGTCAAGGGAGGTGATTCTCCCCCTCTACTCAGCTCTGGTGAGACCCCACCTGGAGTACTGTGTCCAGTTCTGGAGCCCCTGTTACAGGAGGGATCTGGAGGTGCTGGAAGGTGTCCAGAGAAGGGCCACGAGGATGAGCAGAGGGCTGGAGCTGCTCTGCTGTGAGGACAGACTGAAGGAGCTGGGGCTGTTCAGTCTGGAGAAGAGAAGGCTCTGAGGTGACCTCATTGTGGCCTTCCAGTATCTGAAGGGGGCTACAGGAAGGCTGGGGAGGGACTTCTCAGGCTAGCAGGTAGTGATAGGACTAGGGGGAACGGAATGAAGCTGGAGGTGGGGAAATTCAGGCTAGATGTGAGGGGGAAGTTCTTCCCCATGAGAGTGGTGAAGCCCTGGAATGGGTTATCCAGGGAGGTGGTTGAGACCCCATCCCTGGAGGTGTTTAAGCCCAGGCTGGACGAGGCTCTGGCCAGCCTGATCTAGTGTGGGGTGTCCCTGCCCATGGCAGGGGGTTGGAACTGGATGATCCTTGTGGTCCCTTCCAACCCTGACTGCTACTATGAGTTTATGATTCTATGAATGCCTCCAGGTGGGTTTGGAATGGCTCCACACAAGGAGACTCCACAACCTCTCTGGGCAGCCTGCTCCAGGGCTCCCTCACCCTCACTGGCAAGAAGTTTCTCCTCCTGTTGAGCTGAAACCTTTTCTGTTCAAGTTTGCCTCCATTGTTCCTTGGCTTGTTGCTGTGCACCACCCAAAAGGGCTTGGCCCCCTCCACTTGACCCCCACCCCTCAGCTATTGATAGACATTGATCAGATCCCCTCTCAGCCTTCTCTTCTCCAGACTAAACATCCCCAGGGCTCTCAGTCTCTCTTCATAGGGGAGATGCTCAAGTCCCCTAATCACCCTCCTGGCTCTCCCTTGGACTCTCTCCAGCAGGTCTCTGTCTTGAACTGGGGAGCTCAGAACTGGACACTCAGCCTTTCTCCTCAGCAGAGATGTTCCAATCCCTTCATCATCCTCATAGCCTCTGTTGGACTCTCTCCAGCAGGTCTCTGTCTCTCTTGACCTGGGGAGCCCAGAGCTGGACACAGCACTGCAGGTGTGGTCTCAGCAGGGCAGAGCAGAGGGGCAGCAGATCCTCCCTAGCCCTGCTGGCCACACTTTGCTTGCAGCACCCCAGGATCCCATTGCCTCTCTTGCCCACAAGAGTCCTGAGCACCTCCATCAGTGATGCTGGCATGAGACAAGCTGCCCCAGTGCCCGTGGTTGAGCAGGACAGGGAGTGTCCTGACAGGCTTGCAGGAGCCCCAGGCAGGGTGTTTTGTGCAGGGCTGGCAGCCCTGCCTGCTGCAGCGTTGCCTCCTTCAGGTGCCACAGTGCAACAGGCCTGCAGGTAGCAGGAGAGGGGGTGGGGAGGGGGATATGGCAAAGCAAAGTCCCTGGGCACCTGGAGCAGAGCCATGGCACCTGCAGGGCTGTTCAGCTGGCATTAGTGTAGAGTTCTTGCTGCTTGGCAGATCGTTTGGGAAAGGAAATGGCAGAAGAGCAAAGCCTGCCCCAGGGCTGTTACAGGGCCTTTGCCTTGGGTCTGCTGCTGCTCTTCACTGCAGTTCTAGGCTCCCACACCTCCAGCTGGCTCCTGTCCAGCAGCTTCAATCTGCTGCAGGAGAAGAGCTGAGCTGCCTGCCACCCAGGACAGCAGTCCAAAGCTGATTGCCTGACCTCCAAACCTAGAGCAGTCACTAAGAGTCAGCTCCTGAGTGCTTTCTCAGCCCCTGGCCCTTTTTGTCTTTGCACTCATGGGAGCAAAGGGGTTGTGCTCCTGACCTCAGTTAACCTCCCAGGGAGGTCTGCCCCAGGTTTGTGTGCCCATTGCATGGAACTAGTGGCAGTCATTCATGCAGCTTCACCTGCACCTTTCATCCCAGGACCAGGCATAGCCACAACACCTTACAATCTAGACTCCTTGCCAGGGAGACTTCCACCTCCCTCCCTTAGCCAAAGTGGCTGAACCATAGACTTACAGAATTGTCAGGGCTGGAAGGGACCTCAAGGAGCAGCCAGTCCCAACCCCTGCCATGGCCAGGGACACCTCACACTGCAGCAGGTTGCTCACAGCCACAGCCAGCCTGGCTGCAAACACCTCCAGGCAGGAGGCTTCCACCACCTCCCTGGGCAACCTCTGCCAGGCTCTCACCACCCTCATGGGGAACAACTTCTTCCTCACAGCCAATCTCAACCTCCCCACTTCTAGTTTTGCTCCATCCCCCCCCAGTCCTGTCACTCCCTGACCCCCTCAAAAGTCCCTCCCCAGCTTTCTTGGAGCCCCCTGCAGATCCTGCAAGGCCACAGGAAGGTCTCCTGGGAGCCTTCTCCTCTCCAGCCTGCACAACCCCAACTCCCTCAGGCTGTCCTCACAGCAGAGCAGCTCCAGCCCTCTGCTCCTCCTTGGGGCCCTTCATACAGCTTCTTGCAGCCAGGCTGGCTTGTACAGGAGAAGAGGAGGCTCAGGGGAGACCTTATTACTCTCTGCAACTCCCTGAAGGGAGGTTGTAGCCAGGTGGGGGTTGGTCTCTTCTCCCAGGCACCCAGCACCAGAACAAGAGGACACAGTCTCAAGCTGTGCCAGGGGAAGTTTAGGCTGGAGGTGAGGAGAAAGCTGTTCCCAGCAAGAGAGATTGGCCACTGGGATGTGCTGCCCAGGGAGGTGGTGGAGTCCCCATCCCTGGAGGTGTTCAAGAGGGGACTGGATGTGGCACTTGGTGCCATGGTTTAGTTTGTCCTCCTCTTCTCCAGGCTAAGCAACCCCAGCTCCCTCAGCCTCTCCTCACAGGGCTGTGCTCCAGACCCCTCCCCAGCTTTCTTGCCCTTCTCCTGGACACCTTCCAGCAGCTCAACATCTTTCCTAAGCTGTGGGTCCCAGAACTGGACACAGGACTGCAGGTGTGGCCTCAGCAATGCTGAGCACAGGGCTCAGAGCGTGACCCAGCCTGGCAGCTTCCCCACTCCTGCGCCTCGCTGATCCTTCCAGCATTAATTAGGGCAATAAAGCAGAGGAGATTCAGCTCATTTGATCTCCCAGTTTGCCAGGGCAGGGTGGCTGTGGCTCCATCTGATCTGCATACCTCAGGACTCAAGTGCTCTCCAGGAATACATTAAAACCAGCTGTGAGAGGCAGCCCTGCCATAAAGCACATTCGAGGGGGAACAAACCCTCTTTTGAAACCTTAGCCTAGAAAAGCATTAGAGATCATCATCAGGTTCTGCTTCACAGGAGGCTATTTATGGGAGCTGTCAGAAGCATGGGCTGTGTGGAATCAACAATCCAGGATTTAGGACAAGGAGGAGGACCTCTGAGCTGCTCCTTCCTTGCTGGGAGCAGCTGCAGGGATGCCCACTGCTGGGCTGGAGGATGAGCTCACCACCGAGGTTCTCAGGAAAGCAGCTTCAAATGAAGCTCTCCTGACTTGCTGGAGCACTCTGCTGCTGCCAGGATGGCAAGTCCTTGCCAGCACAGGACTGCTGCAGCAAAAGGTGTTCAGAGCTGTCTCTTCCAGTCCAACAGGCAAGCCTCTTGCCAGGGGAAATGCTTGTTGCTCTGCCAACAAGAAAAGCTAAACCTTGCAGTGGAGTTTGGAGTGCTGGTGGGCAGCAAGGTCAGCACGGGACAGCAATGTGCCCTAGAGAGCCAATGGGGTCCTGGGGTGCAGCAAGCAAAGTGTAGCCAGCAGGGCTAGGGAGGATCTGCTGCCCCTCTGCTCTCCCCTGCTGAGTCCACACCTGCAATGCTGTGTCCAGTTCTGGGCTCCCCAGGCCAAGAGAGACAGAGACCTGCTGGAGAGAGTCCAAGGGAGAGCCAGGAAGGTGATTAGGGGACTTGAGCATCTCCCCTGTGAAGAGAGACTGAGAGAGAAATGAGGACTCTGCCCACTCCCCTCCTGCCCACCATGATGTACACCCTGAAGACACCTTGAGGTTAAAATTCCACATACCTCAGCTGTCCTCACCTCTGGAAAGCTTTCATCTTTTGTTTCTATGTGAAGCTACAGCTCAGAAGCTTTTGGCTCCTTATCTGCTGCCCTTTCAAGTTTCATCTACAGGCCCCTCGATGAAGCCAAGCCTTCAGAAACGGCCCTTGCACGGTTTTATTTCAGCTCCAGTTGCATTGCTGGTGTGCTGGTGTTCCCTTGGTAACCCTGCAGCAATGGGGTGCAGCCAACAGGTACTGGGATCTGGGTCCTGGAGGAGCTTCAAGGGCAGAACATCTTCCAGAGGACCTTAAAAGCAGATAGCAGATGTATTGATGACATCCCAGGGGAGTCTAAAACAGCTCCATGGGGAGGGCTGGAGTAGGAGGCAGTTCAGGCTGTGAGGGGAGGACCTCTCTGTGGGTGCTGCTGCTGGAGCTGGGTCAGAGCTTCATGTCCACAGTGATTCACATCTTTTTCCTTTTGACCTTGTAATCAACAGAGTGTGGAAGTGCAGGGGGTGCAAAACTAGGAGTGAGAGGGGAGATTCAGCTTGGATGTGAGGAAGAAGTTGTTCTTCCCCATGAGGGTGGTGACTTTTGAGAGTGTCAAGGAGTTATAGGACTGGGGGGATGGAGCAAAACTAGAAGAGGGGAGACTGAGATTGCATGTGAGGGAGAAGTTGTTGCTCCCCATGAGGGTGGTGAGAGCCTGGCAGAGGTTGCCCAGGGAGGTGGTGGAAGCCTCCTGCCTGGAGGTGTTTGCAGCCAGGCTGGCTGTGGCTGTGAGCAACCTGCTGCAGTGTGAGGTGTCCCTGGCCGTGGCAGGGGGTTGGGACTGGCTGCTCCTTGAAGTCCCTTCCAGCCCTGACAGTTCTATCTACCCTGAACTGGGAAGCATCTCCACCTGTGCTAGAGCCAGGCCCACCCTGTTCTCAGTGTGGGGCAATCAGTGCTGATGAGGAGGAGCCATCAGCCCTTTAGTGCCCCAGGAGGGGGAAGAGGTTGAGGGAGAACTGGGAGGTGCTGGCTCTGGCAGGAACATCCCAGAAGCAGAAGGCAGTGCTGGTGACAGAGCCTGGGGCAGGTAAGGCCAGGTCCAACTTCAGCAAGTCAGAGGAAGTGGGGAGGGGAGAAGAAGTGTTTTGTGTTGCCAGAGCTGGGCAGCAACTTGCTGATGGCAGAGAGCAAGCTGCACGTTTCTTAGGAGTGGTTTCTCTTCCCCTCCTGCCCTCAGCTCTGCTGATCCCTGGGAATCCACAGCTGCCTTGCAGGCCTTCTCAGAAGCAGCTGTGAGCTTCTGTGCTTGATGTGGCTGTGAGCAACCTGCTGCAGTGTGAGGTGTCCCTGGCCGTGGCAGGGGTGTTGGGACTGGCTGCTCCTTGAGGTCCCTTCCAGCCCTGCCAATCATGTGATTCTAAGTGTGTTGGCTGCTACCCCATGGGAGAACAGGCTCCCACCAGCTCTCTGCTGGGCCACAAATCTGTTGGAAAATGGTTCAGGAGTCCTGTTTCTCTTTCTTCCCCTAGGCAAAATGGGGAAGCTAAACCTTCCCACCAGACATAGGACTTCAGCTTCTGAAGATGATTTGGGGCTTCACTGAGGTCAGTACAAGCAGGCTCTATAATGAACATGTGAACTGCTGGAGAGAGTCGATGGCAGAGCCCCCAAGCTGCTGCAGGCAGTGGAAGATCTCCCTGGGAGGCCAGGCTGAGGCAGCTGGGGCTTGGAGCTTGGAGCAGAGGAGCCTGAGGGCTGCCCTCAGTGCTGGGGCTCAAGAGGTGCAGGGCAGTGTGGGGAGGAGGGAGCCAGGCTGTGCTGAGGGCTGTGCAAGGACAGCCCAAGGGGCACTGGGTGGCAGCTGGAGCAGAGGAGGTGGCAGGGGAAGAGGAGGGAAAGCTTTTTGGCTGTGAGGGTGTGAGAGGGCTGGAGCAGGCTGGCCAGAGAGGTTGTGGAGTCTCCTTGTGTGGAGGCATTGCCAAGGCAGCTGGAGGTGTTGCTGTGGGAGCTGCCCTGGGTGCTGCTGCTCTGGCAGGGGGCTTGGCCTGGCTGCTCTCTGCAGCTCCCTTCCAGCCCCTGACATTCTGTGCCTGGGCAGGTTGCTAACCTCCTGAGGCCAGGCTCCTGCCCTGCTGAGGCCAGGCTCCTACCTTGCTCATTCTGCTCTCCCTGCCCTGCAAACCACCTGCCTTGACCTTTCCACACTTTCTAGCACAACTCCATCCTTGCTTTTGCTCCTCCTTGCTTGTGGCAGCAAATGGAACACGAGGCAGCAACCCTGCCCCCTTTTTTTTTTACAAGGGGAAAATCAGAGAGCCCAAAGTGATCTCATGACTCCAAAGTGAATCAGATGATAAGTCTGGGAAGCTTAGCCAGCTCTAGTGGTGCCTTGTACCAATCAACAGCTCAGGATTAGCAGGATTAAAACAAATCTTATTGCTGGCCATCCATGTCTGGCTTTGCAGCTTGGCATCTTGTCAACAAAGCCACTGCCTCCTGCCAAGGTACTGTGACACGTTTCTGTGTCCATAAACTTTCTCTGGGGAAGGGTTTAAGGGTGAGGGGGAGGTGAGGGGTGGGGAGAGGAAGGTGCTCTGGAAACGTCTGTGAAGTGCTCTGCATTGTCTGGAGAAAGGCTGCAAAAAGTGGGGCAGAAGGAGGTGTTCAAGCTGCAGTCGCAGGAGAGAAGCACTTGGTGAAGTCCCATGCTGAGGTGAGGCAGCAGGAGGGTTTGGCTTTTGGCTCTCTCATAAACAACTTCCCCTGATTCATAGACTCAGAGAAGGGTTTAGGTTGGGAAGGACCTCAAGGATCATCCAGTTCCACCTCCTGCCATGGGCAGGGACACCTCCCACCAGCCCAGCTTGCTCAAGGCCTCATCCAGCCTGGTGCTGAACACCTCCAGGCAGGAGGCAGCCACAGCCTCCCTGGGCAGCCTGTGCCAGAGTCTCACCTGCCTCACTGGGAAGAATTTCTTCCTCCTCTGCAGTCTCAATCTGCCCTCCTCAAGCTTCAATCCATTCCCTCTCATCCTGTCACTCCCAGCCCTTGGCAAAAGTCCCTTCCTGGCTTCCTTGTAGCCTCCTTCAGGTACTGGGAGGCTGCTCTGAGGTCTCCCTGGAGCCTTCTCCTCTCCAGGCTGAGCAGCCCCCTCTCTCTCAGCCTGTCCCTACAGGGGAGGTTCTGCAGCCCTCTGATCACCTTGGTGGCCTCCTCTGGACCCTCTCCAGCAGCTCCAGGTCCCTCTTGTGCTGGGGGCCCCAGAGCTGGAGGCAGTGCTGCAGGTGGGGTCTGAGCAGAGCAGAGGGGCAGAATCCCCTCCCTGTGCTGCTGCTCTCCTGCTCTGGCTGCAGCTCAGCACACAGCTGCCTGCTGGGCTGCCAGGGACCACTGCTGGCTCCTGGGGAGTTTGTCACCACCTGACACCCCCAAGGCCTTCTCCTCCAGGCTGCTCTCAGCCACTCCTCACCCAGCCTGGCTTTGTGCTTGAACAGCTTTAAATTTTCTGGGCTGGATGTTAGCCATGAAAAGCAGCAGAGCTCCAGGGCCATCACTCATGGGAGCAAAAGGTCTGCCCCAGCACCTCTGATCATTTGATTCTCTTAAATCCACATCTTGAAGAGGAGATCTCTGCACACAGGGCCTGTTTGCAACTCTATCTGCCCCCTGTGCCTGCTGCTGTCTCCTGGTAGAAAAGGGTAATACTAGCTCTTGAAGTCTGCATACAGGCAGGTGTAAAGAGAAGCAGCATACCCCATACGAGAGGTGCTGCTCTCAGAGGTGGTGGGGGGAGTTTGAGGTTTGTGGGGAGCTTTTGGTGCAGAATGGAGCAGGTTCAGTAAAGGAATCTTGATACCAGCAGAGAAAAGTCGCAAACATCCTTTCAAGGAGTGAGCTTCAGAGCTGAAGTGATCCCAAAGCAAGGGCAGCTGGCACAGGAGCTGTACATGAAGGCATGAGGACCAAATCAATTCCTTGCTCATTGTTATTAAACTCAGGGTCCTCCAGCACTTCCCCTGCAGTGCTTGTGGCTGGCTACCAGCTCCTAATGCCCAGGGCTTAATAAAGACACCTCAGGATGAATCACAGAATGGTTTGGGTTGGAAGGGACCTTCAAGATCATCCAGCTCCAACCAGCCTGCCATGGGCAGGGACACCTCCCACCAGCCCAGCTTGCTCAAAGGCCTCATCCAGCCTGGTGCTGAACACCTCCAGGCAGGAGGCATCCACAGCCTCCCTGGGCAGCCTGTGCCAGAGTCTCCCCAGCCTCACTGGGAAGAATTTCTTCCTCCTCTCCAGCCTCAATCTGCCCTCCTCAAGCTTCAATCCACTCCCTCTCATCCTATCCCTCCCAGCCCTCGGCAAAAGTCCCTCCTCTAGCTCATTCATCCATCCTAGCCTTGAACACCTCCAGGGAGGGGACATCCACAACCTCCCTGGGCAACCTCCTCGCAGAGAATGTGAAGCAGTTTGGTGTCTGCTTCCCTGCCAGGAGGGAAAACCTCTTGCAAAACACCCAAACCCCTCTTCTAATCAAGCTGATTTTGTTCTGGCAAGCCCAACCACTACCTTAAATCTCCCTTCCCATTCCAGCACACCTCTCTAGGGATCTTATTTGCACAGCCCACCCCCTAAATCCTTCTCTCCTTCCCTTCAGACATTGCTCAGAGATGCCTCCACATGCCCCAGACCCTCTCACAGCGGTGTCCACCGCTGTGAGAGGGTCTGGGGCATGTGGAGGCATCTCCAAACTACACCCCCGCCCCGGGGAGGTCCTCTGCTTTTCCTCTCCTACTAAAAGCAAGTGAAAAGCCTTTGCAGCTGTGAAACGACATAACCAGGACCCGAAGGCTGCTCGGTGTGGTCCTGGTGGGAAGGAGGGCTGCTGCCTGACCTCGGTGCATCCTTAATCCCCGACCCAGAGCGTTCTGGCCGAGCCTCATCTGAGGTCCAACACTTTCCCCCACCCCCTCCCCCGCCCCTCCTCGGCTTTTTGTTTCCCTCCTTTTCGTTTCGCACCTCGAGCGTTTAATTACCGGACCGTTTTGCTCCCTCCGGTCCACGCAGCAGGACAGCCGGTGGGGGAACCGCTCCGATCAAACCCCACCGGGAGCCGTAGGGATTACTCCTGGAGGGTTGTGGGTTTGTGTTTATTAGGAAGGGGGTTTGAGCTTCCCTAGGAGGAAAATTAGAGGCTGTGCCTTCAAGAGTGACACCCCACCCCCCCACCCCTCCCCGCGGCAGAGTGAGCCTTAACCTTTGCTCTGCTCATCCAGAGCATCACATTAATTATGGAGAGCGAGACAAGTAGGCTCTCAAGAACCATTTGTGCTCCAGCAACTCCTTCTGGTGTAACCTAAGACCTTGCACTTGACCAGGGATGTTGCAGTGAATGTTGAATGGCTTCTGCACGTGGATGGGTTGGGGTGTTTTCAACGCCCCCACCCCCACCCCTTGAACTGCCACTTGGGTTTGGATCTCACTTTGCAATGCTCAGCTTTGTCTGCTCGGCTCACAGAAGGTGTCCAGAGGAGGGCCACGAGCATCAGCAGAGGGCTGGAGCTGCCCTGCTGTGGGGACAGGCTGAAGGCGTTGGGGCTGTTCGGTCTGGGGAAGAGAAGGCTCCAGGGAGACCTCGGAGCAGCCTCCCAGGACCTGAAGGGAGCTACAAAGAAAGCCAGGAAGGGACTTTTCAGGGTGTCAGGGAGGGATAGGATGAGAGGGAATGGATTGAGGCTTGAGGAGGGCAGATTGAGGCTGCAGAGGAGGAAGAAATTCTTCCCAGTGAGGCTGGGGAGACTGGCACGGGTTGCCCAGGGAGGCTGTGGCTGCCTCCTGCCTGGAGGTGTTCAGCACCAGGCTGGATGAGGCCTTGAGCAAGCTGGGCTGGTGGGAGGTGTCCCTGCCCGTGGCAGGGGGTTGGAGCTGGATGATCTTGAAGGTCCCTTCCAACCCAAACCATTCTTTGAAGCTATGACTCTTAAGAACACTTCCAAATGGTTTCTCCATGAGAGGTACAGAGCACTCAGTCCTGTGGTAAGCTTCCCAGTGCCCCTGCAGGGTTTGCCTCCTCGTGTGCATGGACACAGCTGTCTGTCATTGCTGATAACCTCATGAGCTCAGGTGGCCTCTTGTCTCCAAGCCCTGAGCTGCAGCTCTGCCATGGTTTGAGCTGCACCCACCTGGGGGTCCCTGCAGTGGCTTCCCAAGCAGTGGTTAGAGCACAGCTGCAGCTGAAGAGCCACAGGACCCCAGCTGGGGCTGCTAGGAGATGGCAGCAAGTCCCCTTGCAGACCTGGCTGCTGCTCCAGCTCTTACTGATTCAGGTGCTCCTCTTCAGGTTGCTAACTACTAAGAGCATCTTAAACCCAGTTGTTTGGCTTCAAGCAGTTGGTTGCCATGGAGACAGCAAGCCATAGCTTTGGGCATCTGTTGGGCCAAATTTCAGGTGAAAGTCTCTGTGGGGAAAATTGTCGTTGTGAGGCAGCCAAGTTTTACATCAAAGCCAAAGGCTCTCAGCTCAGCAGAGGCTGGGGAGAGCTGTGGCTGGCCTTGTCTCTTCTGATAGCCAGGCACCTGTAACCAGCAGAGGAGCAGGGCTCAGCCACGAGTAAAGCAGCCAAAAGCACTCAGAAGGGGCCTTGCAAAGGAGATCTTGAAAGAGACAAGGTGTCAGAGCAGCCCCAGGCTGATGGGAGCAGGGAGGGGCTGGGGAGGGAGGTTTGCTTGCGTGCTCCTGGTGGGGTATCGGTGCAGTTGTTAACCTGTGTGTAGGCGCTGCTGCTGCTCTGGTAGCTCCCCAAGGGGTGCTGACAGCAGCAGGAATAAAGGCATTGGGGTTCTTCTGCAGGAAGGTGGTGGAGTCCCCATCCCTGGAGGTGTTTAGGAAGAGCCTGGATGAGGCACTTGGTGCCATGGTTGAGTTGATCAGATGGTGCTGGGATATAGAATAGGTACATAACTATACCTGTATATAATATTTATGTATTTTTATATATATGGAATGGACTAGAATAGAATTAACCAGGTTGGAAAAGACCTTGGAGATCATGAGGTCCAACCTATCACCCACGTAGTGGTGGTGAATGGTGCCACAGCCAGCTGGCGGCCAGGCACCAGTGGTGTGCCCCAGGGACCAGTGCTGGGCCCAAGCCTGTTCAATATCTTCACTGATGATCTGGATGAGGGGATTGAGACAGTCATCAGCAAATGTGCAGATGGCACCCAGCTGGGAGCAGATGTTGGTCAGTCAGAGGGCAGAAGGGCTCTGCAGAGGGACCTCGACCCACTGGACAGATGGGCAGAGTCCAACAGGATGGCATTCAACAAGTCCAAGTGCCAGGTGCTGCACTTTGGCCACAGCAACCCCATGAAGGGCTACAGGCTGGGGTCAGAGTGGCTGAGAGCTGCCAAACAGAGAGGGACCTGGGGGTGCTGATTGACAGCTGCCTGAACATGAGCCAGCAGTGTGCCCAGGGGGCCAAGAAGGCCAATGGTATCCTGGCCTGCATCAGGAAGAGTGTGGCCAGCAGGAGCAGGGAGGTCATTGTGCCCTGTGCTCAGCACTGCTCAGGCCACACCTTGAGTCCTGTGTCCAGTTCTGGGCCCCTCAGTTTAGGAAGGACATTGAGACACATGAAGGTGTCCAGAGAAGGGCAACAAGGCTGTGAGAGGCCTTGAGCACAGCCCTGTGAGGAGAGGCTGAGGGAGCTGGGGTTGCTTAGCCTGGAGAAGAGGAGGCTCAGGATGGACCTCATTGCTCTCTACAACTACCTGAAGGGAGGTTGTAGCCAGGAAGGGGTTGGCCTCTTCTCTCTAGCACCCAGCACCAGAACAAGGGGACACAGTCACAAGCTGCACCAGGGCAAGTTTAGGCTGGAGGTGAGGAGAAAGTTCTTCACTGAGAGAGTCATTGGCCATTGGGATGTGCTGCCCGGGGAGGTGGTGGAGTCCCCATCCCTGGAGGTGTTCAAGAGAGGACTGGATGTGGCACTAGGTGCCATGGTCTAGTCATGAGGTCTGTGGTGACAGGTTGGACTCGATGATCTTCGAGGTCTCTTCCAACCTTGGTGATACTGTGATACCTCCAGGGATGGGGACTCCACCACCTCCCTGGGCGGCACATCCCAATGGCCAGTCTCTCTTGCTGGGAAGAACTTCTTCTTCACCTCCAACCTAAACCTCCCCTGGCACAGCTTGAGACTGTGTCCTCTTGTTCTGGGGCTGGGGGCCTGGCAGAAGAGACCAACCCCCACCTGGCTACAACCTCCCTTCAGGGAGTTGCAGAGAGCAAGAAGGTCTCCCCTGAGCCTCCTCTGCTCCAGCCTAAGCAAGCCCAGCTCCCTCAGCCTCTCCTCACAGGGCTGTGCTCCAGACCCCTCCCCAGCTTTCTTGCCCTTCTCTGGACACCTTCCAGCAGCTCAACATCTTTCCTAACCTGAGTGGCCCAGAACTGGACACAGGACTCAAGGTGTGGTCTCAGCAGTGCTGAGCACAGGGCAAAATGACCTCCCTGCTCCTGCTGGCCACACTCTTCCTGCTGCAGGCCAGGATGCCCTTGGCCTTCTTGGCCCCCTGGGCACACTGCTGGCTCCTGTTCAGCCTACTCTCAACCAGTCCCCCCAGGTCCCTCTCTGCCTGGCTGCTCTCAGCCCCTCTGACCTCAGCCTCTCTGTTCCCAGGGAGAGTTGTTGGCCTTTGGAATGTGCTGCCCAGGGAGGTGGTGGAGTCACCACCCCTGGAGGTGTTCAAGAGGGGATTTGATGTGACACTTGGTGCCATGGTTTAGTTAGTCATGAGGTGCTGGGTGCCAGGTTGGACTTGATGATCTCTGAGGTCGTTTCCTACCTTATTGATTCTTTGATCCTGACCTCTGGGCTGGAGCCTCCAGCCAAGCTGTGCTTTATTTACCATAGCTGTGCTCAAGCTTTGCTGCACCACCTGGGCTTGCAGCCCTGTGAAAGCTGCTTGCAACCAGGAATGGTTTTTTTGGTTGTTTGTGTGTTAATCCTTTGGAGAAAAGTGAAAGCACGTTCCCTTCCCCCCACTCAATGAAAAAAGAGAGAGAGGGAGGGAGGAAAAGAGAGAGAGTGAGTAAGAGAAATTGCAGAGTAACATTCAAAGGCTCATTAAAAGCAGCCAGGGAAAATAGATTAGGGAGACTTCAAAGAGTCAGGCTCCTGGTTAAGAATCAGCTCTCTCTCTCTTCTTTCAAAGGAAATGTTATTAGCTAATCCTTGAAATTTGGGTTCTGGCAGATGACACAGGATTTCCTGCAGGTGCAGAAACAAGGCTGTGCTCAACAGAGAAAGAGTTCTGGTAAGGCACAGAACTCCCAAACGAGGCTCAGGGCTTCAGCTCTTCAAGTCACCCTGCAAGAACTCCCTGAGCCCTTGGACCTGTACTAAAGCCCTCAATGTAAGAAGGACAGGGAGCTGATGGAGCAGCTGGGACCAGCTCTGTTCAGCTTGGGGGTGCTGGGGAGGGAGAAGCTGGGCAGGAGGCAGCAATGGGCACTGGCAGCACAGAAGGCCAAGGGCAGCCTGGGCTGCACCCAAAGCAGTGTGGCCAGAGCTGGAGAGAGAGGATCCTGCCCCTCTGCTCTGCTCTGGGGAGACCTCACCTGCAGGGCTGTGTCCAGCTCTGGAGCCCTCAGCACAGGAAGGACATGGACATGGTGGAGAGGCTCCAGAGGAGGGACACAAACATGATCCAAGGGCTGGAGCAGCTCTGCTGTGAGCACAGGCTGAGGGAGCTGGGGGTGTGCAGCCTGCAGAAGAGAAGGCTCCAGGCAGACCTCAGAGCAGCCTGCCAGGACCTGAAGGGTCTCCAAGAAGGCTGCAGAGGGACTGTGCCCAAAGGCCTGCAGGGACAGCAGCAGGGGCAAGGGTTTGAAAGGAGAGCAGAGCAGATGGAGATTGGCTGTGAGGAACAAGTTCTGCCCCAGGAGGCTGCTGCCACACTGCACCAGGTTGCCCAGGGAGGGAGCTGAGGCTCCATGGCTGGAGCTGTTCAAGGGGAGGCTGGAGAAGGCTGTGAGCAAGCTGCTGTGGTGGAGGATGTCCCTGCTGGGTGCAGGGGGTTGGGCTGGAGGCCCTCTGGAGCTCCCTTCCGACCCAACCCATTCTATGATTCTCTGAAACACTGCTGCTTTTCCTGCCATTCCATTAGGGATCCTTAATCATGGATCAGAACCCTGCTGCACTAGGCACTGTGTGGAGTGGGAACATAAGGCTGAGCCTTGCTTCAAAGGCCTAAGAGCAAGAGTTAGCTGTGTCCTCTACTGAGAAAGCAAATCAGATGCATGTATATACACAGATATAAACAAATGTGTGTATATATATAAAACAACAGAGAGATAGATATAAAACACCTCTATGTGTTATTTACATTACCTACATGATATATGTTACTCTCTCTTTATATAATTTGTATTATATACCTATTTAGGGCTGAGCCCAGAGAGTGGTGGTGAATGGTGCCACAGCCAGCTGGCAGCCAGGCACCAGTGGTGCCCCCCAGGGATCAGTGCTGGGCCCCAGCCTGTTCAATATCTTCATTGATGATCTGCAGGAGGGCATTGACTCCAGCATCAGTAAGTTTGCAGATGACAGCAAGCTGGGGGCAGGAGTTGATCTGTTAGAGGGTAGGAGAGCTCTGCAGAGGGACCTTGCCAGGCTGGACAGATGGGCAGAGGCCAAGGGCAGGAGATTGAACACATCCAAGTGCCAGGTGCTGCACATTGGCCACAGCAACCCCAGGCAGTGCTCCAGGCTGGGGGCAGAGGGGCTGAGAGCAGCCAAACAGAGAGGGACCTGGGGGTGCTGGTTGAGAGCTGCCTGAACATGAGCCAGCAGTGTGCCCAGGGGGCCAAGAAGGCCAAGGGCATCCTGGCCTGCAGCAGGAACATTGTGGCCAGCAGGAGCAGGGAGGTCATTGTGCCCTGTGCTCAGCACTGCTGAGGCCACACCTTGAGTCCTGTGTCCAGTTCTGGGCCCCTCAGGTTAGGAAAGATGTTGAGCTGCTGGAAGGTGTCCAGAGAAGGGCAAGAAAGCTGGGGAGGGGTCTGGAGCACAGCCCTGTGAGGAGAGGCTGAGGGAGCTGGGGTTGCTTAGCCTGCAGAAGAGGAGGCTCAGGGAGACCTTCTTGCTCTCTGCAACTCCCTGCGGGGAGGTTGTAGCCAGGTGGGGGTTGGTCTCTTCTGCCAGGCCCCCAGCCCCAGAACAAGAGGACACAGTCTCAAGCTGTGCCAGGGGAGGTTCAGGCTGGATGTTAGGCAGAAGTTCTTCCCAGCAAGAGAGATTGGCCATTGGGATGTGCTGCCCAGGGAGGTGGTGGAGTCACCATCCCTGGAGGTGTTTAGGCAGAGCCTGGATGAGGCCCTTGGTGCCATGGTTGAGCTGATCAGATGGTGCTGGGTGAGAGGTTGGACTGCATAATCTCCAAGGTCTTTTCCAACCTGGTTGTTTCAGTGATTCTGTGACACCCCATTCTTCACGTTATGACTTCACCTAGGTCTGTGCCACTGTTTCAACCACTTGGGACAAAACCAGCACAGTTCATCGTCTTCAGTTCTGGGGGATCTGTAACAGGTCAGGAATGGCAGCATGGAGCAGGCTCAGCAGCTGCATTGCTGATCATATTAAACCAGCAAGATCCCTGATCTCCATGCCATGCCTCAGGTCTTGCTGTGAGGGCATGCTTGAGTCTGCAAAGACCTTGTCTTGCTTTACATGAGTGTATACAGCTCCTTTGATTCCCCAGGATGCATGCTCAAGTCTGCACTGACCTTGCTTTGCTCTACATGGGAGGTATCCAGAGAAGGGCCACAAGGAGGAGCAGAGGGCTGGAGGTGCTCTGCTGTGAGGACAGACTGAGGGAGTTGGGGTTGTGCAGGTTGGAGAGGAGAAGGCTCGCAGGAGACCTTCTGGTGGCCTTGCAGGATCTGCAGGGGGCTCCAAGAAAGCTGGGGAGGGACTTTGGAGGGGGTCAGGGAGGGATAGGACTGAGGGGGATGGAGAAAAGCTAGAAGGAGGTTGAGCTTGGATGTGAGGAAGAAGCTGTTGCCCATGAGGGTGGTGAGAGCCTGGCAGAGGTTGCCCAGGGAGGTGGTGGAAGCCTCCTGCCTGGAGGTGTTTGCAGCCAGGCTGGCTGTGGCTGTGAGCAACCTGCTGCAGTGTGAGGTGTCCCTGGCCATGGCAGGGGGTGGGACTGGCTGATCCTTGAGGTCCCTTCCAGCCCTGACCATTCTGTGATTCTATGACCATGCCTCCCCCAGCCCTGGGTGCTGCCTGTGGCACTGGGCACCCCGAGCAAGCTGCAGTCTCCTTCCAGAGAGAGAAGGGTAGGTCCACCCTGCAGGTTTCTTTGCAGTGCCTCATGCCAGCCATCTCCCATAGGTTTTAGCCAGCTCCTGGTGCTGGGCTGGCTGATGTGGATTCCAGTGGAGGAGGAGCAAGAGCAAACTGGGCCGGCTTCGCCTTTCCAGGTTCCCGAGGGAGAGCTGGTTAGGGTGTTTAAGGCTGTGCCACGTGGTGGGTGTGTGTGTGTGTGGGCCATGTTCCAGCTCACTGGGGCACAAATTCAAACCTTCAGAAAGTCCATGGCTCCAGGGGGTCCAAACCAGCACAGAAACAAAGGGAACAAATCAGGTTGGAAGACCACTGGGGCAAGCAAATTGCAGAGCTCGTGCTGCCCTGCACGTAATCCTTCCAGCTGTACGCTTTCCACTCCCAATCAAAGTTTGTCTGCCAGGAGTAACTCTTTGATTTTGGGGTTTTTTTTTTTTCACTCCCCCTCAAAGAAATCAAAAAATAATGGAAGATAAATAATTGCTCAGTAGGTGGGCTAATTCCTTCTTCCACCTCTCTGTCCACAATAGAGAGACAAAGGAGGCGGCGGGGGGGAATACAAGAGCAGCTTTAACACCCAGTGGTTTGGCAGGCAGCGCTTCCAACCCTCTGCCAGCAGAAGGCAAGGCACCCAAACCCGTTGCAACTCATTTAAAGCAGTGGAAGCTGCCTCCTACCCCTTGAGAAGGCCAAGGAGTTCTGCCCTGTGGCCCAGCTTTTAAGAGGAGCCTCCCCCTGATGGAAATCGGGTTGAGTTCAGAAGCCGTTTGTGGCCAGTCAGATTTGGCTTCCTCCTTGGTAACTCACACGAAGTGCTTTAAGTGGCCCCCAAAACGTGCACCCTGATGAAGTGCTTTGTTTAACACCTTACTGAAGCTCTCTAATGGAACATCATTAGAGCCTGCATTGATTTTAAGGCTAAACAGAGCTGCTGCACAGCTCCCTGCAGTTGGATCTCCTCCGTGCTCTGCCTAAAGGGCTCTGCTCCTCTTGCAGGGAAAGCAACCCCAGCCCTCTCCTGTTTAATGGCTGAGCTGCAGTGCACTCCAGATCGTTACTTCAGCTTTTGCACATGAAGCCTGTCTGCTGGCAAGAGGGGAAAACCCTCACAGCTTATCTAATTATGGCTTCCAGCAGCACTAATGAAGAAGCTGCACAGGCTGGGGCCTGTTCTCCGCTCTCCGGAGGCGTCGACAGGGAGCCAGCGGTTGTGGTTGCGCAGCGTCGGGGAGGAAGGTTGGGGCTGCTAGGCAGAGGGAAGCTCAGCGCTCAGGAGTGCAAACAGAGGTGGGGGCCACATCCCCAGTGCAGCCTGGATGCATGAGGCTGAGCTCATCCATAGCTCCTTCCCCTCCACTCTGGTAGCCTCAGCTAGGATGCCTTTCAGAGGTGGCCGGGGACGGAGCCTTCCGTGCTGCGGAGAGCGGAGCGGTGGGGCTGTGCCAGCACGAGTGCAGCCTCTGCCAACTAACATATTTCTGGCAGCAGGCTGGGAGCCAGGGCAAGGAGTTGCTGCCCAGCTTTGGGAAAGTCATGTCTGGCCAGTGGTGAGACTTGAGCATGCATCCTGTGGAATCAAAGGAGCTGCATACACCCGTGTAAAGCAAGGCAAGGTCAGTGCGGACTCAAACATACATCCTGGGGAATCAAAAGAGCTACATGGACTCAGGGGAATTGTCAGGGCTGGAAGGGACCTCAAGGAGCAGCCAGTCCCGCCCCCCTGCCATGGCCAGGGACACCTCACACTGTAGCAGGTTGCTCACAGCCAGCCTGGCTGCAAACACCTCCAGGCAGGAGGCTGCCACCACCTCCCTGGGCAACCTCTGCCAGGCTCTCACCACCCTCAGGGTCAACAACTTCTTCCTCACATCCAAGCTCAACCTCCCCACTTCTAGTTTTGCTCCATCCCCCCCAGTCCTATCACTCCCTGACACCCTCAAAAGTCCCTCCCCAGCTTTCTTGGAGCCCCCTGCAGATCCTGGAAGGCCACCAGAAGGTCTTCCTGGGAGCCCTCTCCTGGGAGCCTTCTCCTCTCCAGCCTGCACAACCCCAACTCCCTCAGGCTGTCCTCACAGCAGAGCAGCTCCAGCCCTCTGCTCCTCCTCGGGGCCCTTCTCTGGACACCTTCCAGCACCTCCAGATCCTGCCTGGCACAGAGGCTCCAGAGCTGGACCCAGAGCTCCAGCTGTGGTCTCAGCAGAGTGGAGCAGAGGGGCAGAATCCCCTCCCTGGCCCTGCTGGCTGTGCTTCTCTTGCTGCAGCCCAGGCTCTGCTTGGCTCTCTGGGCTGCAAGTGCTCCCTGCTGGCTCCTGGGGAGCTTCTCCTCCCCCAGCACCCCCAAGGCCTTTTCTTCAGGGCTGCTCTCCAGCCCGTCCCTGCCCAGCCTGTGTCAGTGCCTGGGATTGCCCTGCCCCAGCTGCAGAACCTTGCCCTTGGTCTTGTTGAACCTCCTGAGGTTGTCATGGGCCCAGCTCTGCAGCCTGCCCGGGTCCCCCTGGACAGCCTCCCTTCCCACAAGGCAGAAAGGCACAGGCAAGGCAAACATCCACCCAGCCAAAGTGAAGGTTCTGCCCTTGGGGGGAAGCAGTGGGAACTGTGGAGGCACTGACCTGGCCTGGCCTTTCCCAGGGTAGCTCCTCCTGCAGTTCCTCTCCGCTGGGGAGTGGAAGGGCCATGTTGCTGGCCTTGGCTGGGTGACATGAACTGCAAGCTTGGATCGACACCAGAGCACAGCAGCTCCAAATTGCTTCCACGTTTAGATGCTGTGAGGGTTGAGTCAGGACACGTCCAGTGTGCAAGCAGCACGTGCCACATTGCTCTGGGAAGGGCAAAGCCACCCTGTGCCTGGTGAACAAGTGGTCACCCTTGGGTGATGGGGGTCTTACCTGTTGTGCCACCTGCGTTGTCCTTTCCCTGCTCCAGCGTGGCTCCCACTGTCCTGAGAACAGGCAAAATGGCAGCTGAGGTCAGCTGAATCCTGAACCAAGACTGAAGGCTTGGCTTGATCACAGGCTCACAGGATGCTAGGGGTGGGAAGGGACTTCCAAAGATCTCTGAGTCCAAACCCTCCCTGCCAGAGCAGGAGCAGAGGACCCAGCACAGGGCACACAGGAACACAGCCAGGCAGGGATGGATAGGCTCCAGAGAAGGAGACTCCACAACCTCTCTGGGCAGCCTGCTCCAGGCCTCTGGGAGCCTCACAGGGAAGAAGTTCCTCCTCATGTTGAGCTGGAACCTCCTGTGCTGCAGTTTCCATCCACTGCCCCTTGGCCTATCCCAGGCTGCAGCTGAGCAGAGCCTGTCCCTGTCCCCTCCCTCCTGACCCCCAGCCCTCAGCTCTTGATAGACATTGATCAGATCCCCTCTCAGCCTTCTCCTCTCCGGACTAAGCACCCCCAGGGCTCTCAGCCTCTCCTCCCCAGGCAGTCTCCAGTGCCTTCAGCATCCTTGCAGCCCTCCCTTGGACTCTCTCCAGCAGATCCCTGTCCCTCCTGAGCTGGGGAGCCCACAACTGGATGCACTATTCCAGGGGAGGTCTCAGCAGGGCAGAGCAGAGGGGAGGAGAACCTCCCTGGCTCTGCTGGCCACACTCCTCTGCATGCATCCCAGGGTACCACAAACTGCCTGATGCCAGCAGGAGATGTTAAGGAGAAGAGTGAAAATGCAACATGCAGCTCAAACCCCCACTGCTAGCAAATCAAGCGCAGGGAAGGAGTCAGCAGCCCAGAGGGTGGATGGATCTCACACTGGAAGTCAAACATCTTCCTGCTTCCCCTTTCCCTTAAGCAGATCATCTTTATTCAGCACCAGAACAGGAGGACACAGTCTCAAGCTGTGCCAGGGGAGGTTCAGGCTGGAGGTTAGGCAGAAGTTCTTCCCAGCAAGAGAGATTGGCCATTGGGATGTGCTGCCCAGGGAGGTGGTGGAGTCACCATCATTGGAGGTGTTTAGGCAGAGCCTGAATGAGGCACTTGGTGCCATGGTTGAGTTGATCAGAGGGTGCTGGGTGATAGGTTGGACTTGATGACCTCTGAGGTCTTTTCCAACCTGGTTAATTCTATTCTATTCTATTCTATTCTATTCTATTCTATTCTATTCTATTCTATTCTATTCTATTCTATTCTATTCACACCCCATTCACCCCCCACAGTTTCTCTCTGCCAGCCTCTCCTTTGACTGTGCTTTCTTGACATGCAGCCATCTTTTAACTTCTTCTTGTCCTGCAAATTCCTACTTGGAACTGTAGAGGAGAGAAAGTCTTAGAAGGGTTTAGGTTGGAAGGGACCTTGAAGGTCTTCCAGTTCCAGCCCCCCTGCCATGGGCAGGGACACCTCCCACCAGCCCAGCTTGCTCAAGGCCTCATCCAGCCTGGTGCTGAACACCTCCAGGCAGGAGGCAGCCACAGCCTCCCTGGGCAGCCTGTGCCAGAGTCTCACCAGCCTCACTGGGAAGATTTTCTTCCTCCTCTGCAGTCTCAATCTGCCCTCCTCAAGCTTCAATCCATTCCCTCTCATCGTGTCACTACAAGCCCTTGACCAAAAGTCCCTTCCTGGCTTTCTTTTAGCCCCCTTCAGGTACTGGGAGGCTGCTCTGAGGTCTCCCTGCAGCCTTCTCTGTTCAGTCTGACCAGCCCCAACTCCTTCAGCCTGTCTCCACAGGGGAGGTTCTCCAGCCCTCTGAGCATCTTTGTGGCCCTCCTCTGGACTCCCTCCAGCAGCTCCATGCCTCCCTGCAGCAGATCCCTGGGGAGCCCCAAACTGGACAAAGCATTCCAGCAGCTGGTTCTTCCTATTAAAATCCAAGCTGAAGGAAACCTCTGAAGGAGGTTTCAATTCAGTGCTCACTCTTCAGCCTGCAGTCTCATCCCTGCTCTGATTACAAGCACACTCTCTAGCTAGCACGACCAAGAGAGCTTGGAGAAAGGGAGTCAGCTGGCAGCTTCCTGACCCTGTTTTGCCTGCACTGTGTGATCTGTAGCACCATGTGGAGTCCACTTACTGCCTTTTGCTCCGAGCACAGGCGCTCCTGCAGGCTCTGCCTTCTGCTCCCTTAAAACCAGTGATGGAAACAGTGGGGTCAGAGTTTAAGAGCAAAGGGGTTTATGGCAATACAAACATTAACAAACAGCAGCAAGAGCAGTAGCAGGCTGGATCAGAGCAAGCTGGTGACAGCACATGAGTGCCTGGGGAAATTCAGTCAGACAGGAGAGGGAGATTAATGCAGGGAAACTCTCGGTGCTCGGCTGCCTGTACGTGTCCTCACCAGCAGGAGCCAGGGAGATGCAGTAAGCTTCTCCCAGTGCACTGGGGGGAAAAAGGGTGCACAGGCTCACAGAATGTGAGGGGATGGAAGGGAGCTCCAGAGAGCAGCCAGGCCAAGCCCCCTGCCAGAGCAGCAGCACCCAGGGCAGCTCCCACAGCAACACCTCCAGCTGCCTTTGCAAGGCCTCCACACAAGGAGACTCCACAACCTCTCTGGCCAGCCTGCTCCAGCCCTCTCACACCCTCACAGCCAAAAAGCTTTCCCTCCTCTTCCCCTGCCACCTCCTCTGCTCCAGCTGCCACCCAGTGCCCCTTGGGCTGTCCTTGCACAGCCCTCAGCACAGCCTGGCTCCCTCCTCCCCACACTGCCCTGCACCTCTTGAGCCCCAGCACTGAGGGCAGCCCTCAGGCTCCTCTGCCCCAAGCTCCAAGCCCCAGCTGCCTCAGCCTGGCCTCCCAGGGAGCTCTTCCACTGCCTGCAGCAGCTTGGGGGCTCTGCCATCGACTCTCTCCAGCCCTTCCCTCAGCTCCTTCTTGACCTGAGGGGCCCAGACCTGGACACAGGATTCCAGCTGTGGCCTCCCCAGGGCAGAGCAGAGGGGCAGGAGAACCTCTCTGCCCTCCTGCCCACAGCCCTTCTAATGCAGCCCAGGATGCCCTTGGCCTTCTTGGCCACCAGGGCACCTTGCTGGCTCAGGGGCATCCTTCTGCCCACCAGCACCCCCAGGTCCCTTTCCCCTTCACTCAGAGGACAGGAGAATATTCAGACTGCACAGCATCAGTGATGATGACAGACAGCCAGCACCCCTGTGTTAGCACTGGCACAGCTCATGAGGGCAATGATAAGCAGGGATTAGTCACACCTGGACCTATCCATGGAGCAGCTCCAAGGCTGTGGTTCAGCTTTGGGCCTACTCCCCACTTACTACACCTGTTATTGAACAGACAGACCCTGGGGGCAGCCAAGAAGCTGCTGGATTTGGGGTTGCACCACTAGCTGTTACTGATGGGTAACACAGAGCAGGTGTGTGAGTGGAGCAAGGCAGTGCCTGACCCCTCAGTGGCTGCAGTATTCTGCACCCAGCACCATCTGATCAACTCAACCATGGCACCAAGTGCCTCATCCAGGCTCTGCCTAAACACCCCCAGGGGTGGTGACTCCACCACTTCTCCAGGGGGCCCATTCCAAAGGCCAGTGTCTCTGTCTGTAAAGAATTTCTTCCTCACATCCAGCCCAAACCTCCCCTGGTGCAGCTTGAGACTGTGTCCTCTCCTTTTGTCACTGCTTGCCTGGGAGAAGAGACCAACCTCCACTTGGCTACAACCTCCTTCAGGTAGTTGTAGAGAGCAAGAAGGTCTCCCTGAGCCTCCTCTTCTCCAGGCTAAGCAACCCCAGCCAGGGCTGCCCATTTCAAGCAGAGTTAGCAAACTGAGCTAAAGGTCCATGAGGAACTTCTTCCCTGGGAGGCTCCCAGAGCCCTGGATCAGTGCTGCCCTGAGAGGTTGTGGAGTCTCCTTCTCTGGAGCCTTTCCAGCCCCATCTGGATGTGTTCCTGTGTGACCTGTGCTGGATTCTATGGCCCTGCTCTGACGGGGGGGGGGTTGGACTTGATGATCTTTGAAGATCCCTTCCAACCCCTAACATACTCTGCTCCTATGAACTGTGTGTGGAGGTGTGTTCCTCTTCTCAGAGGCACATGAACTGTCCGTGGCAACAGGCAGCAGCGGGGGCAGCAAAGTTGATCAGCTCAGACTCGGAGCTCTGTGTCCGTCCTGCAGATCTCAGCTCACCCCAGCAGCACATTGCTGTGCCCACAGAGCCCCAGGGCACACGCACCGCTGGGCTGCCGGAGATGGTCCCTCCAGCACAGCCATCTGCAGCTCAAGGCTGTTTGACCCGAGGGGCTTGAAACCTGCCTGTTCATGTCACGACAGACTGTACTGCAACTCGTGTGCAAGGACCGACAAGGTGGAACGGCCGCGCTCGCAGCTGCTCCTCTCTCCTTTTGCGGTTAGCTCTCCCGGTGGTGTCTGCTCCTGAGCCTTTCCCACCGACAACTGACAGTTTCCCTTCAGCTTTCATGCCTGCTCGTTAGACGCGTCGGATTCCCGCTGCCTTGCCTCAGAAACCGCGCTCCCTGTCCGACTAGGACCCAGTTTCCCTCGGCACCTTCTATGAAACTGGGTGCCCAAACGCTTCCAGCCGGCTTTGGGAGGGTAGGGGTGCTGCATCCTCCGCGGTGCCCCGGGAGGTGACAGGAGTGTGCGCAGGCACCTGTCCCCTCCAGCAGCCGAGCCTTAGCCGACTTGGGCTCCCTTCTGCCCCTCTCGGTATCTGTTTTTTCTCCTTCATCCTGGCACCTGAGCAGCGCTCCCGCGGGAGGAAGGCAGGGGAAGGAAGGCAGGGGAGGGAAGGAGGGTTGAGGCTGGGGGACGTAGCGGAAGAGTCTCCCGGTGCGAGCTGCGGACTTCCCGGAGGAGCTGCTGCTGTCGCCACCGACTCACAGCGACCCCCGACGCCTGCCCGCGGCCGGGCGCGCCGAGGCCACGGCTCCAGCGCCGCTCGGCGCCGGGCCCTGCAGCGCCTCCCCGCGGCGGCCGCTCGGCGCCGCCCCCGCCTCCGCCGCTGCTGCCGCCGGGCGGGAGGTTTCGGTGGCTCGCTCCTCCTCGCCGGCCGCGGGATTCCTCTCTCCGGGTTTTCGAGCCCCCCTTCACACCCGCCGCCGGAGCGGGACGGCGTGCGAGGGAGCGAACGAGAGCCAGCGAGGCGGCGCAGATGCGCCCCGGCTCCCCGCGGCGGCGGCGGCGGCGGCAGCAGCGGCGGATGCTCGGCGGTGCGGCGGCCGCCGCTTCGCAGCCCGGGAGCACGGCGCAGGGAGGGAGCTGAGGCGATGAGCCGCCCGCCGGCGGCCGCCCGAGAGTGACGGCGGCGGGGCAAGGAGCGGCGGCGAGGAGAGGAGGAGGAACAACAACAACAACATCAGGAGGGCAACGAACCCTGCCAGTGCCCGCGGGAGCCCGGGGGAGCCCCGGCCGAGGGCTCGGCCATGCCCTTCGCCAAGCGGACCGTGGAGCCGCAGCGGCTGTGCCGGCGGCAGCCCGCCGCCTCCGTGCTGGAGGAGAGCTGGGGAGCGGAGCCGCCGCCGCCGCCGCTGCGGGACGCGCCGCCCGAGGAGCCGGGAACGGCGGGCGAGGGCGCGGAGGCAGCCGGCGGCGGGGAGAGGGAGTCGGCGGCGGTGCTGATGGTGCTGGACCTCTGCTCGGTCAGCAACGTGGCCTTGTCACGGATCCTCCGGCAGCTTTCCGACGTGGCCCGGCACGCCTGCACCCTCTTCCAGGAGGTGGAGGCTGACATCCAGGGCACCCACCGCCGCGTCCGGGCGCTCCACGGCCGCATCGCCGGGCTGCAGGGAGCTGTGCGCGGCCTCGACCCCAAGCAGGAGGCAGTGCGTAAGTACCGCGGAGATGGGGCGGACCGCAGCCCGGGCTGGTGGGGGAAGCCGCCCCTCAGTAACCCTCCTTGCAAAGTTTGGGGCCGGAGCCGGTGCGAAGGGAGCCCCGGCGGCAGGGTGGGGAAGGGCCGTGCCGCGGGCGGGTCGGGTCGGTGGGTGCCGCTGGGCGCCGCGGCGATGCCGGCGGGAGGGATGATGTCAGTGGTTTGTGCCTTACGTAAGGAGCTGGCTGGCGGGGCTCTCGGGGCGCATCTTCTGCAAGCCAAGGGTTTGGCCAGCAAACGTCTGTCGGCCGGGCTCCGAGGGGCTAGCGGGGATGAGCCCCCCGGACCCGGGCATCTTTGGATCTTATCCCCTTTGCCAGCCTGTCCCCGCTTTGCCGGACGGATTTGTCTTCCCCTTTTAATGCGTCTCTGACTTCCCGATCGAAAATTTTAAGCTCTCTAGTCGAAATAATGAAGCTATTCTGTCGTCGGCCAACTTTCGGGGCCAAAAAGCAAGCAAGTTCAGTTAATTACTTCTTTCTGTTTAAAGAGCGGCCCCGAAGAACCGGCAGTCGGGGGCGAGAGGGGAGGGAAGGAAAAAGATCTAAGGCGGTGTGCGACTTGTGCTGGGAGCAGTAAGTGCTCGAATGCTGCTTCTCCACCCAAACATGAAAAGCGGTGACAGGCTCCGCAGCCCCTACCAGCTGCTGATTTGTGCTGGCTGCGGCTTCGCCTCCACAGCAGCCTGATGGTTTCGTGCTCTCACGGCCGCGTACGCTTCCCAGGGTGGTTTTTGGATAGCTGAGGCAGCGGCTTGGAAGTCTGGAGTAGCAAAGATTGCTGCCTGGCTTTTGATGTCTCGCTTAGGGAAAGCAGTGGCTTCGAAGGGGGCATTTGGCTTACTTTGTGCTTCCTGCCGTTCCCCTCTAAACCCCAAGTACCTCCAGTGGATGCAGTGGAGTGAATTTGGCTTACTTGGTGCCTTCTTGCTGTCCCCCTCTAAACCCCAAGTACCTCCAGTGGATGCAGTGGAGTGAATTTGTCTCGCTTTGTGCCTTCTTGCTGTCCCCCTCTCAATCCCAAGTACCTCCAGTGGATGCAGAGGAGTGAATTTGGCTTACTTGGTGCCTTCTTGCTGTCCCCTCTCAATCCCAAGTACCTCCAGTGGATGCAGTGGAGTGAATTTGGCTTACTTTGTGCCTTCTTGCTGTCCCCCTCTCAATCCCAAGTACCTCCAGTGGATGCAGTGAAGTGAATTTACCCCGCGTGTGCCCTCCTCTAGTTGTTTTTAATGCTTTAAGAACATAAAGTCGTGCTCTGTGTTTCTTCCCTTTGGAATGGTGTGGGACATAAGCAACTCCTGGCGGATCAGCGAAGCCGTGCTGATTAACAGAGTCAAGCCTTCAAGTCAGCGAAGCTGCGCTGATTAACAGAATCAAGCCTCAAGTGTTCGGCGGCATTTAAACTACATCGTCGGCAGCTGTGGAGTGGCTTTGCTGGTGATGCATTAATATACATCAGCTGTGGAGCAGACCCGAGGCGGCGGGGAGGCTCTCTGTGGTTTCAGGACGGGTGTGTGTAATCAGAGCAGGGTGCTGGGGCTGCGTTTGGGAGCCCCGGTGAGAGGGAGGCTTGGCCGATGCGGCGAGGAAACGAAACTCCGCGCACGGCGTTCACCTCTCTGGGAGTCTCCGGAGCTGAGCAACTGCGGGTATGTCGTGTGGGTAAGTGAGAGCAGAGCTTAGCCCTTCTAATCCCTCCGGCTTTTCCCTTTCTGGATTGTGCAAGTGCAGCTTGTTTTCAGTGCACGCTGCAAACCCTTGAAATTACAGCACAGTTATGTCATCTGCTTAATTAGAGAGTCTGGCTCTCCCCTTCTGATGATAAATGCAGGCTCCGCTGCTCTGGTGGTGTTCTTTCTCCTTGCACTTAAAGCCTCCTCTCTTTAGGAGAGGGAGAGACTTTCGGTCATGGTCTTCCTGCCACCTCCCTTCTTGCTGCCTCCTCCTCCTCCTCCCCCCCCCCTCCGTGTGCAGCTCAGCGCCGCCGGTAGGGTTGCAGATGTCCCTGGGCTGGCCGGCCAAGGGCTGTTCCACAACGCAGGGCTCTGCCACTACCTGTCCTCCGGGAGGTGTGTGCCTTGCCTCTGGCCATGCAGCTGCTCTCAGGCATATCACCCCAGCCCATCACCCCAGCCCTCGTCGCTCCTCTCTGTGCGGTGCTGTGCCACACGTGCTTCACAGGTGAAAGGAGGTTGTGGAGAGGCTGCTGCTGGTCTCTCCTCACAGGTAATTAGTGATAGAACAAGAGGGAATGGCCTCAAGCTGTGACTGGGTAGGGTTAGACTGGGCAGTAGGAAACACTTTTCCTAGCAAGAGTGGTCAGGGATTGGCACAGGCTGCACAGGGAGGTGGTGGAGTCCCCAAGCCTGGATGTGTGTAAAGGTGGTTTAAATGTGGTGCTTGGGGACATGGTTTTGGGGTGAACTTTGTAAAGTAGGGTTAATGGTTGGACTTGGTGATCCTGAGGGTCTGTTCCAACCTGTTTCTGTGATTCTGTCTCCATGCCACCCTAAGGTGCAGGAGCAGTCAGCTCCTCCCTGTGCTCCAGCTGCTGTTAATTCCCCATCCTCAGTGCTGGCCCAGCACAGCTGTGTTTGCAGAGTGCTGCATCTGACCATCTCAAACAGAACCTGGAGCTGAACTCTGCACATCTTCTCCTTAACACCCCACCCCCACCCCCCAAATCCATGCACACCCAGAGCAGCATCTCCCTTTGGCCTCCAGAATGCTCAGTGTTCCCAAGGGATGGTTAGAAGCTGCCTGGTAGGAGGCTGCCCATCCTTGCTGTAGTGTTCAATGACAGTGTGGCTTCTCCTTGCTGGGCTGGCACCTCCTCCTCCATTATGACTTGCAGCAAGACTATGCTAATGTTTGTTTTAGGCATGAAGTGCCTACACAATTCCCTCCTGCTGGTATTACACTCAAGTCACTGCACCCAGTCGTGAGCAGATAGTCACAGGTCTGCCCCAGACCTTAGCAGCATTAAGGCATGCTGACAGCAATCATGGGGATGCTGAGGTACTCCCTTTTGGCAGTCCAGTGCTAAATGGCACCTCTCAGCCTTAACTCAGGACTGGCTGGAGGTTTGGACTTGCACCAGGAAGAACGAGTTGGTGACAGGCATGGAGTCACAGCACCCAAGCCATGCCCGTGATGGTCACACTACATTTGCTGTGTAGCAGGAGTGGAGGTGCTGAGCTGCATTCAAGCCATGCCCCTGATGGTCACATTGCATTTGCTGTGCAGCAGGAGTGGAGGTGCTGAGCTGCATTCAAGCCATGCCCCTGATGGTCACATGCATTTGCTGTGCAGCAGGAGTTGCTGAGCTTTCAAGCCATGCCCCTGATGGTCAGCATTTGCTGTGCAGCAGGAGTGGAGGTGCTGAGCTGCATCCAAGCCATGCCCCTGATGGTCACATTGCATTTGCTGTGCAGCAGGAGTGGAGGTGCTGAGCTGCACCCAAGCCATGTCCCTGATGGTAACATTGCATTTGCTGTGCAGCAGGAGTGGAGGTGCTGAGCTGCATCCAAGCCATGCCCCTGATGGTCACACTGCATTTGCTGTGCAGCAGGAGTGGAGGTGCTGAGCTGCCTGGTATGTCAGTGCCCTGACCACATGCTTTGTAAGCACTCAGCTTGAACCTGCTGGGCTCTCTTGCCACAGTGAGGCATTCTTGGTGTTTGAACCTCCAGCCCAGCATAGTGGTTTGAGACTAATGCTACCAGACATGCCCTAGATACTGAGCTGTGCAACTGGAAGGCCTTTTTTCTCCATGCTTCACAAGCCAGCTGGATTCTGAGATGCGTTGGTGAAGGCACAGCCTGGGTGAGGAAGGGGAATAAAGGGCTGGCACCATCTCAGGAGCTACTGGAGCCAGTGGTTACAGAGAGGCTTCCCTGTCCCCTGCCCAGAATGTGCCTCCTTGGCAGTCGCAGAGGTGATGCCGAAGGGGAGGGCAGGAGGAAAGGAAATCTCTTGGGAATAGCATATCCTGGGATTTCACCCAAGAATGGGGTATTTTACCCTGAAACTTTATTCAAATAAAGCACTTTTGGTGAGTCCAGGCAAGAGAAATTAGTTTCCAATGGCCTTCCCCCCACCCAGGGATGTTTATCACTGCCCCCGTTATTTCCACGAGCCCTGAAGGTTCTCAGCTGTGTTGCTGTGGAAGTGGTGAACATGATTTGCAGCACTGGCTCTGCTTTACTGTAAGGAAAGGACTTCAACTCCTCCCTGAGCTGCTCCTGGAGGTATTTGCCTGTGTGGTGCTCTTTGGGTGTTGCCACTGCTCAGGAAGTGTGGAAAAGCAGCTCACAGCTGCCCAGATTCAGTCCTTCACTGGGCCCAGCCAGGTCACCTTCAAAAACTCCAGGCACCTTGCCTCTGCCTTCCCAGGTGCTGCTTGTGCTTTCATCTCTGCTCTGAGCCTCTGGCCAGCTAAACCTCTTGCAAATCTGAATCCTTTCCCACCCTCTGAGTGGAAGTGAAACAAGGGTGAGAAATGTTTTCCTGCTCAGCTCCTTGAACTAACTGCTTTGCCCTCCTGCCACTCCAAGTGCTTTACTGCTTTTCATCATGAGCAAGCTCCAGGGGTTGCTCCTAAAGCAGAACCATGTGGGAGTGACAGGGCTGTTGTCAGGCTGCCTGCTGCTCAGGGATTTCCTTACTGCCAAGCAAGAGAAGTGAGTGGTGTGGTGCTGCCCTGTTCTGTTATCAGGTGCTTGATTATCTTGGGTGATACTGGGAAAGATAGGAGAAGGGGTGGTGGAAGCCTCCTGCCTGGAGGTGTTTGCAGCCAGGCTGGCTGTGGCTGGGAGCAACCTGCTGCAGTGTGAGGTGTCCCTGGCCATGGCAGGGGTTGGGACTGGCTGCTCCTTGAGGTCCCCTCCAACCCCTCACATTGTTTCAAGGATCAGATTGTGGCTGGTCTGGCAGAGATGTGCAGTGCTGGGCAGAACAGAGGGGAAGCTCTCCCTTCTGCTCCCTAGCATGATCTGCTCCCATCCTCTCCTTTCTGGCACAGGCAGGCTGTTAAGTGTGGCTGTTGGGAAGGCAGCACCTTGCACTTTCTTTCTGGGTTGCCAAAGAGATCGAAGCTGGGGAGGGACTTTTGAGGGGTTCAGGGAGGGATAGGACTGAGGGGGATGGAGCAAAACTAGAAGTGGGGAGATTGAGCTTGGCTGTGAGGAAGAAGTTGTTGCCCAGGAGGGTGGTGAGAGCCTGGCAGAGGTTGCCCAGGGAGGTGGTGGAAGCCTCCTGCCTGGAGGTGTTTGCAGCCAGGCTGGCTGTGGCTGTGAGCAACCTGCTGCAGTGTGAGGTGTCCCTGGCCACGGCAGGGGGTTGGGACTGGCTGCTCCTTGAAGTCCCTTCCAGCCCTGCCAGTTCTCACAAGTGCTGGATTTGTGAGCAGACCTGGGGCTGGCTGCCTCTGCTGTCCTCTGGAAGGATGATTTCTCAGTTCAGGGCCCCACAAGTGGAACATTGTACCTCTTAGAAACCGACGATGTAAAACCATCTTGCTTGCTGAATCAATTGGCAGTGACCAGGCAGCAGCAGCAGCAGACGACTTTGAAAGGCCTCATTAACAAGATCCTCTTTGCACCCTGGCATCCCAGAGAATTCCACACATTCCAGGCTTGCCTTTTTTTCTCCCCCCCCCCCCTTTTTGCTTTCTATTTGGAATGCATCAATGTGTTACCCAGCAGCCAGGCTTCCTAGAAGCTGTGTGGTTTGCCTGCTCTGTGTCTCCACTGCTCCACTTCTCCTCCGTGTGCTCGCAGGTAGCCACGGGGCCGCTTAGGAGCGTGGAGATCTCTGCCCTGCCGAGGGTGCCCCCTGCTGTAGTGAGCTTTGCCTCTTCCCTGAGATGTCAGGATTGAGATGATAAAAGGCAGCTGTGCATAGATTGAGCATAGGTTTAGGCTCCACCTGAATTTGTGCCGTTTGAAGTCAGGTTCCAGTCACCAGTGGCATCCCCCAGGGATCAGTGCTGTGCCCCATCCCCTTTAATATCGTCATTGATGATCTGGAGGAGGGGATTGAGACAGTCATCAGCAAGTTTGCAGATGACACCCAGCTGGGAGCAGATGTTGGTCAGTCAGAGGGCAGAAGGGCTCTGCAGAGGGACCTCGACCCACTGGACAGATGGGCAGAGTCCAACAGGATGGCATTCAACAAGTCCAAGTGCCAGGTGCTGCACTTTGGCCACAGCAACCCCATGAAGGGCTACAGGCTGGGGTCAGAGTGGCTGAGAGCAGCCAGGCAGAGAGGGACCTGGGGGTGCTGATTGACAGCCGCCTGAACATGAGCCAGCAGTGTGCCCAGGGGGCCAGGAAGGCCAAGGGCATCCTGGCCTGCATCAGGAAGAGTGTGGCCAGCAGGAGCAGGGAGGTCATTGTGTCCCTGTACTCTGCTTTGGTTAGGCTACACCTTGAGTCCTGTGTCCAGTTCTGGGCCCCTCAGTTTAAGAAGGACATCGAGACACTTGAAGGTGTCCAGAGAAGGGCAACAAGGCTGGTGAGAGGCCTTGAGCACAGCCCTGTGAGGAGAGGCTGAGGGAGCTGGGGTTGCTTAGCCTGGAGAAGAGGAGGCTCAGGGAGACCTTCTTGCTCTCTACACCTACCTGAAAGGAGGTTGTAGCCAGGAAGGGGTTGGTCTCTTCTCTCTAGCACCCAGCCCCAGAACAAGGGGACACAGTCTCAAGCTGTGCCAGGGGAGGTTTAGGCTGGAGGTGAGGAGAAAGTTCTTCCCAGAGAGAGTTGTTGGCCATTGGAATGTGGTGCCCAGGGAGGTGGTAGAGTCCCCATCCCCGGAGGTGTTCAAGAGGGGATTGGATGTGGCACTTGGTGCCATGGTTTAGTCCTGAGGTCTGTGGTGACAGGATGGACTCGATCTTCGAGGTCACTTCCAACCTTGGTGATACTGTGATACTGTGACACTGTGAAGTTACCGAGAAGAGCCCTGGAACAGTTTTACTTTTGCTTTTAGTCTCTTTCCCTGGGCGTTGTGGGGGGGTTGGTTGGTTTGTTGTGATGATGTCGGGTTTGGCTTTGCTCTGTTTGTTTGTTTGGTGTGGAGGGTTGTTTTCTTTGTGTGTGTCTGTGTTTGGTGTTGTTTTTTTACACAGTGTTTGGGTTTTGAGCGCTGCAGGGAAAGGTTGAGTCGATTGTAAGGTTTCTCTGGGCCTTCTGCCACTCTCCTGCTACTCCTACAAAACATGTGCTGGACCCAGAGCTCGTCAGGTAATGCCTCTCCTCCTCTTTGACTCCGTGTGCTGAAGTCTCAACTGTGGCTAAAATGGAATCTAGAGACCATAGAATCACAGAAGTGTCAGGGCTGGGAGGGACCTCAAGGCTCAGCCAGTCCCAACCCCCTGCCGTGGCCAGGGACACCTCACACTGCAGCAGGTTGCTCACAGCCACAGCCAGCCTGGCTGCAAACACCTCCAGGCAGGAGGCTGCCACCACCTCCCTGGGCAACCTCTGCCAGGCTCTCACCACCCTCCTGGGCAACAGCTTCTTCCTCACATCCAATCTCAATCTCCCCACTTCCAGCTTTGCTCCATCCCCCCCAGTCCTATCCCTCCCTGACCCCCTCAAAAGTCCCTCCCCAGCTTTCTTGGAGCCCCCTGCAGATCCTGGAAGGCCACAAGAAGGTCTCCTGGGAGCCTTCTCCTCTCCAGCCTGCACAACCCCAACTCCCTCAGTCTGTCCTCACAGCAGAGCAGCTCCAGCCCTCTGCTCCTCCTCGGGGCCTTGCTCTGGACCATTTCCAGCACTGCTTCCATCTCAGGCTAAAGCTGCACCTTCAGGCTGTGCCAGGCTGTCTGTTGGTGAGCAGCCTTGCAGAGATCCTCAGGCAGGTTTGTAAGGCCTTGAGAGTAGGTGGCAAGAGAAAAGGAGCAGGCTGAGCCGATAAGTGTGGTGCTGTATCACAGCTTCCCTAAGTCCCTAGAGAATTGAAAGTGCAGTTTTCACTCTCTGGATTTTCTGTTGCACTGAGGTGCAACCAGCACCAGAACAAGAGGACAACAGTCTCAAGCTGTGCCAGGGGAGGTTTAGGGTGGATGTTAGGAAGAAATCCTCCACAGAAAGAGAGATTGGCCATTGGAATGTGCTGCCCAGGGAGGTGGTGGAGTCACCATCACTGGAAGTGTTTAAGAGGAGACTGGATGAGGCACTTGGTGCCATGGTTGAGTTGATTCGATGGTGCTGGGTGATAGGTTGAACTGGATGATCTCAAAGGTCTTTTCCAACCTATTCTATTCTATTCTATTCTATTCTATTCTATTCTATTCTATTCTATTCTATTCTATTCTATTCTATTCTATGTGCAAACCTCCATGGCTCTGCCATATCTATGTAAAGGTATCTCAGGTACTGCTCTCCAGCTCCCTGAGGGGAGGCTGGAGTGAGGAGGGGGCAGCCTCTTCTCCTTGGTGGCAAGAGACAGGAGCAGAGGAGTTGGTTCCAAGCTGCACCAGGGGAGGTTCAGGCTGGATGCCAGGAAACATTTCTTCCCTGGAAGGGCTCTCAGCCATTGGAATGCTCTGCCCAGGGCAGTGCTGGAGTCTCCATCCCTGGGGGTGTCCAAGCAGTGTGTGGAGCTGGTGCCTGGGGACATGGTTTGGTGTTGATCCTTCAGTGCTGGGTCAAAAGTTGGACTGGATGAGCTTGGAGCTTTCTTCCAACCAGACAGATTCTGTGGTTCTGGACACAGGTTTCTAGCTTGCCTGAACTCTGTGGTGGTGCTCTAGAGTGTAAAAGTAGTGTCAGGGTAGTTCCACTTCACAGGTAGCCGCTAATGCAGCCTGGGGAACATGAGGCACAAGGATGCATTCAGAGCTCCCTTTGTGCATTCAAGGCCTATTCCCTGTCGAGTCCTTGTTGTGTGCAGAGTAAAACCCTCCACAGCACAGCAGAGCTGGATGCTGGCTGAGGCACTCCGTTGCTTTCAGCTTTGTGCCTTGCACCTGCCCGAGTGGAAGTGCCCCAGGGTCTCCACTTGTCCTGGTGGAAGAGGAGAAAGGCTTTGGGCTTTGCTTGCCAGGTGTGAGGTGCTTTGGGGTCGTGCTGGTTGCTGCACACTGTGTTAGGGGACTCTCCCCTCTCCGGTGCGCTCCCCTGCAGCTTGCCCAGGAATGCAAACAGCCCAAGCCGTGGGTGTGGGAAAGCTGGAGCATTTCCTCGGTGCTTGGGTTCTGAATGCGGAGGGTTGACAGCAAATTAGCAGCCGAAAAGAGCAGGAGGCCAAAGCTTTCTGCCTTACTTTTCCTCTTGTCCGGACAACAGAGGATCAGAGGAAGGAAAAACCTGCTCCTGTGAGGATCCCATCCCCACCTTACCGTAGCTAGAGCACCATGAGCTGGAGTGTCCCCATTCAGGAGGAAGATTCCTGGTCTTTGCTTACAGACCAGCAACAGAAGCCCTTTTACCCATGAGCTGGACCAGTCAGGGGCTGGCCTGGTTTTGGTCATCCACTTAGTAGGTGATATAGGAGGGGATGGGATGGGATTTGTCAGGTGGCTTTGGCAGGGATGTAGTGCTTTGGGAGCTGTCTGGGTGGAAAGCAGGCTCTGGGCTCTTTGCAGGTGCAAGCAGGGTGTCAGCTCCTTTGTCCTGCCCGGGTCAGTGAGGCTCTCAGCCTGCCCAGTGCTCAGGTAGGTTCACCAGCCCGTACCTGGCACAGCCTGGGAGCAGATGGCTGGCAGACAGAAGTGGTTTTAGAGTCATAGAATCGTCAGGGTTGGAAGGGACCCTCAAGGATCATCCACAGGATCACAGAAACATTCAGGTTGGAATGGACCCTCAGGATCACCAAGTCCAACCCAGAACCCTGCTCTGCAAGGGTCACCCCAAGCACCACATCCACACCACCTTGAAACACAGCCAGGCTTGGGGACTCCACCAGCTCCCCGGGCAGCACATTCCAACCCCTGACCACTCTTGTGGGAGAAACTTTTCCTACTGTCCAGTCTAACCCTGCCCTGCTGCAGCTTGAGGCCATTCCCTCTTGTTCTGGCACTAATCAGCTGTGAGAAGAGACCAGCAGCAGCCAGTCCCAAGCCCCCTGCCATGGGCCAGGGACACCTCACACTACAGCAGGTTCCTCACAGCCACATCCAGCCTGGCTGCAAAACCCCAACCCCCAGGGATGAGGCTTCCACCACCTGCCAGGGCAACCTGTTCCAGTGTCTCACCACCCTCCTGGCTTTCCTCTGAAGCCATTCCCAAACTTTGTGGGTGTTGCCAAATCTCTTCCATTTGGTCTTCCACTTGGTGGAGTGTGGAGCGAGCCTTTGCTGTTCTGTTCCATGCTTTTCATCCCACATCCCAAACTTAATGCAACAGGTTTGGACTGTTTGGCTTTGGAGGTGTTGGGTTGCTTGGGTGGTGGTTTGTTGTCTTTTTGCCAGGCAAAAGCCCTTATATCCAAAAATACTCAAAGCTGGATTCCCACCTCACCCTATCATCTCAGAATCAGTAGTGGAACTTCAGGCTCAAGAGGCAAACAAAGGGTTTTCCAGTGCCTTTGTTAGGAATCCTGGTGGGAACAGCTTAAACCTTTTGAGACCAACGAGGTCTCCTTTGCAGAGGAGTCAGAAACTGCAGAGGAAAAACAGGCTCAGGGCTGCAAACAGCTCAGGCTTGCTGTGAATCCCATGGCTTGAGCAGAAGTGCTTCCCACAGCCCCTTTGAAGTTCCATGTTTCTGTTGAAGAGCCCCTTTATAATGCCAGGGATGTGTTGATCCAGGAACCTGAGAGGAGCCCTTCCAGGGAAACAATGGATTCCTTCCCTTGCTGACAGCGGGGAGCTCTGGAGAGCAAGAGGCAAGCAGCCTCTGATAGCTTCCTGAGGGCATGGGGAGGTCATTCACCTGTCGATTCACATGCAGAAGAGGTGGTGGTTTGCCCTGCTGGAAGATGAAGGGGCTGGAATGGTTCCAGAAAACTTGCAGAGTTCTCAGGTGGCTGAAGGGAGGGCTTGGTGCCATGGTCTAGGCATGAGGTCTGTGGTGGTGGCAGGTTGGACTCGATGATCTTTGAGCTCTCTTCCTACCCTGGTGATTCTCTGTGTGCAAGGAAGCAATCAGAACTTATCCAGGGTGAGGGTTGCCACTCAGCTGCTGTCCTGGAGCAGCAGCATCAGGGTTTGCTGACATTGCTTGCTCTGTGGCTTCAGAGTGAACAGAAGGAAAAAGCTCTGGTGTTAACTGGGAGCTGCTTGGGAGAGTGGATCCCAGAGCCCCCAAGCTGCTGCAGGCAGTGGAAGGTCTCCCTGGGAGGCCAGGCTGAGGCAGCTGGGGCTTGGAGCTTGGAGCAGAGGAGCCTGAGGGCTGCCCTCAGTGCTGGGGCTCAAGAGGTGCAGGGCAGTGTGGGGAGGAGGGAGCCAGGCTGTGCTGAGGGCTGTGCAAGGACAGCCCAAGGGGCACTGGGTGGCAGCTGGAGCAGAGGAGGTGGCAGGGGAAGAGGAGGGAAAGCTTTTTGGCTGTGAGGGTGTGAGAGGGCTGGAGCAGGCTGGCCAGAGAGGTTGTGGAGTCTCCTTGTGTGGAGGCCTTGCAAAGGCAGCTGGAGGTGTTGCTGTGGGAGCTGCCCTGGGTGCTGCTGCTCTGGCAGGGGGCTTGGCCTGGATGCTCCTTGAGGTCCCCTCCAACCCCTCACATTGTGTGATGCAGTTTCAAGGATCAGATTGTGGCTGGCCTGGCAGAGATGTGCAGTGCTGGGCAGAACAGAGGGGAAGCTCTCCCTTGCTGCTCCCTAGCATGATCTGCTCCCATCCTCTCCTTTCTGGCACAGGCAGGCTGTTAAGTGTGGCTGTTGGGAAGGCAGCACTTGGCACTTTCTTTCTGGGTTGCCAAAGAGATCAAAGCTGGGGAGGGACTTTTGAGGGGTTCAGGGAGGGATAGGACTGGGGGGAATGGAGCAAAACTAGAAGTGGGGAGATTGAGCTTGGATGTGAGGAAGAAGTTGTTGGCCATGAGGGTGGTGAGAGCCTGGCAGAGGTTGCCCAGGGAGGTGGTGGAAGCCTCCTGCCTGGAGGTGTTTGCAGCCAGGCTGGCTGTGGCTGTGAGCAACCTGCTGCAGTGTGAGGTGTCCCTGGCCGTGGCAGGGGGCTTGGGACTGGCTGAGCCTTGAGGTCCCTTCCAGCCCTGGCAATTCTGTGACTCTAAGTTGAGGGATAGCACAGCTGTCTGGAGAAACAAAAGCCCTGATCTAACACATTTCCTTCACACACCACTGGACGTGGACCCAAGGCAGGCAGAGATCCCCAGGGAGCTCTCGGAAGTGATGCTGCGGTGCCCAGAGTGGGGTTAAAAATAGGCCTGGCTGCTGGGAATCATGCACACAAGCCTCTGAAAAGCTTCCTTGCAGGGCTCTGTGGTCTGAGTCAGAGAGCTGGGGCTCTCACAGGCAGCTCCTTCCAAGCACCAGGCATCTCCACGTAATCAGAAGCTGACATCAGACTCTGGGCTGGAACTCCTCGAGCTGTGAGGCTGTGAAGAGGAGCAGCAGCGGCAGCTCTCTGTGTTACTCACTGTGGATGCTGGGGGAAGGCTTTTCTCTCTCTCTCTCTCTCTCCCCATTTCCTTTGATGTATTAGCAGCAAGAGAAGGGAGCCTGTGCTTCAGCCCTAATTGCTTCTCCTCTTTGAATTTCCCTACCAATATGTGAGGAACTGCAAAGGGAGACAGGAGAATTTGTAAGGAGTTCAAAAAGGCAGGGCTCAGAGCATGATTAAAAGAAGAGATAGCAGGCAGTGTGGTGCTGGCTGGGGCTGAAATCCCTGCCTCAAATACTTTCCAGTTCCATTCTCATCACATCTCACTGCCTCTAGTGCAGGGCTCTCTTGAGCAGCTGGCATGTTTTTAGGGGAGATTTTACAGCAGATCTGTCCCCACCCCCTCCTGAACTCAAGACTCACATTGGACAATCTTTTCTCCTGGACAATCTTTTCTCCTGGACAATCTTTTCTCCTGGACAATCTTTTGTGACCAGTTCTGGGCTCCTCAGGTTAGGAAAGATGTTGAGCTGCTGGAAGGTGTCCAGAGAAGGGCAAGAAAGCTGGGGAGGGGTCTGGAGCACAGCCCTGTGAGGAGAGGCTGAGGGAGCTGGGGTTGCTTAGCCTGGAGAAGAGGAGGCTCAGGGGAGACCTTCTTGCTCTCTGCAACTCCCTGAAGGGAGGTTGGAGCCAGGTGGGGGTTGGTCTCTTCTCCCAGGCAGCCAGCCCCAGAACAAGAGGACACAGTCTCAAGCTGTGCCAGGGGAAGTTTAGGCTGGTGGTAAGGAAGAAGTTCTTCCCAGCAAGAGAGATTGGCCATTGGGATGTGCTGGCCAGGGAGGTGGTGGAGTCCCCATCCCTGGAGGTGTCTAGGAAGAGCCTGGATGAGGCACTTGGTGCCATGGTTGAGTTGATCAGATGGTGTTGGGTGATAGGTTGGACTGGGTGATCTCAAAGGTCTTTTCCAACCTGGTTAATTCTATTCCTATTCTACTCCATTCTGATGCCTTCTTGGCTGAAGGCAGGAAGAAAGCCATAGAGATGGGAAGCTAATGAAGTGAAGGGGAAAAGGACCTGGGTGTGCAGGTGGGCAGGAGGATGCCCCTGAGCCAGCAAGGTGCCCTGGGGGCCAAGAAGGCCAAGGGCATCCTGGGCTGCATTAGAAGGGCTGTGGGCAGGAAGGCAGAGAGGTTCTCCTGCCCCTCTGCTCTGCCCTGGGGAGGCCACAGCTGGAATCCTGTGTCCAGGTCTGGGCCCCTCAGGTCAAGAAGGAGCTGAGGGAGCTGCTTGAGAGAGTTCAGCCCAGAGCCACAAAAATGATTAAAGGAGTGGAACATCTCCTTATGAGGAGAGCCTGAGGGAGCTGAGGGCTCTGTAGCTCAGAGCAGAGGAGCCTGAGGGTGACCTCATTGCTGTTGATAAAGAGGTGCAGGGTGAGTGCCAAGGGGATGGAGCCAGGCTCTGCTGGGTGGTGCCCAATGCCAGCACCAGGGGCAGTGGTGGAAGCTGAGGCAGAGGAAGTTCCATGGCAACAGGAGGAAGAAGTTTTTTCCCTGTGAGGGTGTCAGAGGGCTGGAGCAGGCTGCCCTGAGAGGTTGTGGAGTCTCCATTGCAAAGGCAGCTGGGTGTGTTGCTGTGTGAGCTGCCCTGTGTGCTCCTGCTCTGGCAGGGGGCTGGGGCTGGAGCTCCCTTCCAGCCCCTGGCATTCTATGATTTAACCACAACAGGAATTGTGTGCTTGGGGTGCTGCTGGGTTGGCTTGCAAGGGTGCTTCGTGGCACTGCCATGTGGAGCCCCAGCTCAGGATGACCTCCCTTGTTGCTTGTAAACAGGATCACTGTAATTCTTGCAAAGCCACTGTGGTTTTCTCCTCCTTTTCAGCTGCCAGGGCAGCAGGACTTTGAACTGCAGCCACTCAGACTGAGTGCCTTGAGGAAGTTTGGAGGAGCTGTCTCGCTGGTGTGTGGCTGTGAGGAAGGAGCAGGAGCGTAGGGCGGTGTGTTTGGGCTGTCAACGTGCACAGCTCCATCAGGGCTCTGCAGCTTGCCCCCTCTTGGCTTCTCAATGTTGGCTTTGTGTTGGCTTTAGTTAGCTTGGCAATGTTTGAACAGACCTTTAAGGGGGCCTGGATGGGAGGATAAGCTGGGGGGAGTGGGGGGGTGGTGCTGCTCCAATTGGATGTGAGGAAGAAGTTGTTGCCCGTGAGGGTGGTGAGAGCCTGGCAGAGGTTGCCCAGGGAGGTGGTGGAAGCCTCCTGGCTGGAGGTGTTTGCAGCCAGGCTGGCTGTGGCTGTGAGCAACCTGCTGTAGTGTGAGGTGTGCCTGGAGGTGTTCAAGAGGGGATTGGATGTGGCATTTGGTGCCATGGTTTAGTTAGTCATGAGGCCTTGGGTGACAGGTTGGATTTGATGATCTTTGAGGTCTTTTCCAACCTTATTGATTCCATGACTCTATGCCCCTGGCCATGGCAGGGGGTTGGGACTGGCTGCTCCTTGAGGTCCCTTTCAGCCCTGACAATTCTATGGTTCTGTGTTGCTTGCTTTGTTATTCCTGAGGTGATGCTGATGCTGCTGAGGGGCTGCAGCCATGTGTAGGCTCTGTGCTGCACCTCAGGCTGCTCTTACAGCATTGACTTTTGAGGGGGTCAGGGAGTGATAGGACTGGGGGAGGGATGGAGCAAAACTAGAAGTGGGGAGATTGAGATTGGCTGTGAGGAAGAAGTTGTTGGCCATCAGGGTGGTGAGAGCCTGGCAGAGGTTGCCCAGGGAGGTGGTGGAAGCCTCCTGCCTGGAGGTGTTTGCAGCCAGGCTGGCTGTGGCTGTGAGCAACCTGCTGCAGTGTGAGGTGTCCCTGGCCATGGCAGGGGGTTGGGACTGGCTGCTCCCTGAGGTCCCTTCCAGCCCTGCCAGTTCCATGGTTCTGTGTGTCCATGGCTGCAGGATTTGGGCATTTTTAGGGCTGAAATTCACAGTGTGAATAGTTGCTCTTGTTGCACTGGCCCTGGGTTGCTTTAAAGGCAAATTTGGGCTCTGTGTGTGTGCTGAGTTTTGCTTAGGTTTTTGTGGCTGGTTTTATGTTGTGGCTGTATTTCCCTCCCCCACAAGACTCTTAGCAGTGTTGTCTCCATGGCCTGTAACTTCAGGTGATTGCAGGGACCAGGTCTTGCTGCTGCTGAAGCTCACAAGAAGCAGCAGCTCACAGGCAAACCTCTTTTGTAAGCCCTTACACACAGGTTTGTAGATTGGCTTAGGTGGGAAGGGACCTCATAGATCATCCAGTTCCAACCCCCTGCCATGGGCAGGGACACGTCCCACCAGCCCAGCTTGCTCAAGGCCTCATCCAGCCTGGTGCTGAACACCTCCAGGTGTTAGTGAGAGAGAAGAAATGATATGATTTTAACTGAAATGGGAGGTTAATCATGATTCCATATCTGTCATGCAGATCAGAGTGGGTTCAAGTATCTACCCAGCTTCATTTGTTTTTCCTCCATGTAAGGACAGGAGCACACTGCATTGGGTTAGGAACTGGCTGGAGGCTGAGCCCAGAGAGTGGTGGTGAATGGTGCCACAGCCAGCTGGCAGCCAGGCACCAGTGCTGTGCCCCAGGGATCAGTGCTGGGCCCCAGCCTCTTTAACATCTTCATTGATGATCTGGAGGAGGGCATTGAGTCCATCATCAGTAAGTTTGCAGATGACAGCAAGCTGGGGGCAGGAGTTGATCTGTTAGAGGGCAGAGAAGCTTTGCAGAGGGACCTTGCCAGGCTGGACAGATGGGCAGAGGCCAAGGGCAGGAGATTGAACACATCCAAGTGCCAGGTGCTGCACAGTGGCCACAGCAACCCCAGGCAGTGCTACAGGCTGGGGGCAGAGTGGCTGAGAGCAGCCAGGCAGAGAGGGACCTGGGGGGACTGGTCGGTGGTAGGCTGAACATGAGCCTGTGGTGTGCCCAGGGGGCCAAGAAGGCCAAGGGCATCCTGGCCTGCATCAGGAACATTGTGGCCAGCAGGAGCAGGGAGGTCATTGTGCCCTGTGCTCAGCACTGCTGAGGCCACACCTTGAGTCCTGTGTCCAGTTCTGGGCCCCTCAGGTTAGGAAAGATGTTGAGCTGCTGGAAGGTGTCCAGAGAAGGGCAAGAAAGCTGGGGAGGGGTCTGGAGCACAGCCCTGTGAGGAGAGGCTGAGGGAGCTGGGGTTGCTTAGGCTGGAGAAGAGGAGGCTCAGGGGAGACCTTCTTGCTCTCTGCAACTCCCTGCAGGGAGGTTGTAGCCAGGTGGGGGTTGGTCTCTTCTCCCAGGCAGCCAGCCCCAGAACAAGAGGACACAGTCTCAAGCTGTGCCAGGGGAGGTTTAGGCTGGAGGTTAGGAAGAAGTTCTACACAGAGAGAGTGATTGGCCCTTGGAATGTGCTGCCCAGGGAGGTGGTGGAGTCACCATCCCTGGAGGTGTTCAGGAGGAGACTTGATGGGGTGCTTGGTGCCATGGTTTAGTTGTGGGTGGGGCCTTGGCCTTTTGGGGCTGGCTTTTGGGTGATGTTGTGTGCAGAGGAGGATGGTCAAGAGATGAGTACCAGCTCAGTGCTCCAAACCCAAAGGAGGGTCTCATGGTTTGAGCTCTTAACTTCCACGTGCCCAGAGTCCTATCCTGGGGGTTACCTCATTCTGCACAGTCCAGGCTCTGAACACAGACAATTATTTGTTCTTTCCCTCTTTGGTTTTCCTCTCTGTGAATTTCTCAGCCTTGTCCCAAACACTTCTGGCTGCCCAGCACAGATCCTGCTGCTTTGGGCTGGGCTAAACACAGCTGCCCTGACCTTCCTGTCCCCCAGCAGTTAGCTCCTACCCCAGCGTGCTGAAGAGATTCAGCCTTCCATAGCCACTCTGTTCCCCTGCAACAAGCATTGCTGCAGGGACCTGAAGTCTTGGTCTCTGCATTCAGTTCCCTGGAGTCTTGCACACAGTGAGCAAGCCAGAGCTCAGCTTGCCCCATAAGATGGATTAAGGACTAGACTGCATCAAGAGGATTGTGGCCAGCAGGGCGTTTGATAAGCTTGGAGGTCCTGGGGAACCCTACCTGAGGTTTTCTTTCCCTCTCTCTGCTGTGCTGTGGAGTTGTGGGGCTCAGTTGGCAGTGCCACGTGGAACCCTGCAAGTCCCATGCCAGCCCAGTCCTGGCCAAGCACAACATGGACACTGGAATGTGGCTTTGCAGCTCTCGTTGTGAGCTTGGGGAGTGAGGATCCTGGTTTCATACTGACCAGGAAACCACATCAGAGGTCTGTCTGCTGTCCTGCAGCCCTTTTCCTTCCTGCTTTCCTATGCCATTTATAGCAGCAAGTGAGCTGTGTCTCCCACCTCCCCTTTTCCCCTTCCCTGACAGCCTGCTTAGCAGCTTTGGAGACACAGAGTGGCTGAGGCTTGTCTTCTGCTCTCTCTTGGAGACCTAGCTGCTGTCCAAGGCAGCATCTTCCCTTGCATAATGTTGGTGTGCAGCTCATGCTGCCCTGCCTGTGGCCTGTGCAGCCTCCAGCAGGATGGTGTTGCTATGTGGGACAGGAGTTGGCAGCAGGATGGGAGTGGATGAGGAAGCACTTTGGCCTTCCTCAGTGTGTTTGGTGTGTGGATTGCTGAGCAGCTCCCCAGGAGCCAGCAGTGCCCCCCTGCAGCCCAGCAGGCAGCTGTGTGCCAAGCTGCAGCCAGAGGAGTGTGGGCAGCAGGGCAGGAGAGGGGATTGTGCCCCTGGGCTCTGCTCTGCTCAGACCTCCCCTCCAATCCTGCCTCCAGCTCTGGGGTCCCCAGCAGGAGAAGGACACAGAGCTGCTGGAGGGAGGCCAGAGGAGGCCACAAAGATGCTTCCAGGGCTGGAGCAGCTCTGCTGGGAGCACAGGCTGAGGGAGCTGGGGGTGTGCAGCCTGCAGAGGAGAGAAGGCTCCAGGGGCACCTCAGAGCTGCCTGCCAGCAGCTGAAGGGATCCTGCAGGAAGGCTGCAGAGAGACTTTGGCTGAGGGGGTCTGGAGCCAGGCCAAGGGGCAATGGTTTGGAGCTGAGGCAGAGGAGGGGCAGAGTGGAGCTGAGGCAGAAGTTGTGGAGTGTGAGGCTGGTGAGAGCCTGGCACAGGCTGCCCAGGGAGGCTGTGGCTGCCTCCTTGCTGGGGGTGCTGAAGGCCAGGCTGGCTGAGGCCTTGAGCAGCTGAGTGGAGCTGAGAGGTGTCCCTGGGCATGGAGGGGAGCTTGGAGGAGCTGAGCTCTGAGCTCCCTTCCAGCCTGAGCCATACTAGAATTCTACGAGGAGGAGATCATCTTCCTGCAGTCACTTCCCCACGATGTCGCTGTGGCTGATACTGTGACTGTGCAGCAGGGAGGTGACTGCACAAACCAAAAGGACAGAGAGTGGACATTGTCCTTGGGGAAGCTGTGAGCAGAGCCAGCTCAGGAGGGGGTTCATGCCTGATTGCATTGGTCCCTTGACTCCTAGAAATGTCATGGTGTGAAGTGGGTCCCACCAGGGGCTCTGCAGGCTGCTGTCCCTCAGCTCTGGGGTATGCTGACAGCCCCACTCCTCCTTGTCAGAGGTGACAGCACACAAGCAAGGAGGCTGAGCTGGGTGTCTGGTGAAAGGAAGGTGCTTGTGCAGGTACCTCACCTGCACAGACATGCCCCTTGCTAGGCTGAGACCCTACCATAGAATTGTCAGGGCTGGAAGGGACCTCAAGGCTCAGCCAGTCCCAACCCCCTGCCGTGGCCAGGGACACCTCACACTGCAGCAGGTTGCTCACAGCCAGCCAGCCTGGCTGCAAACACCTCCAGGCAGGAGGCTGCCACCACCTCCCTGGGCAACCTCTGCCAGGCTCTCACCACCCTCATGGGCAACAACTTCTTCCTCACAGCCAATCTCAATCTTCCCACTTCTACTTTTGCTCCATCCCCCCAGTCCTATCCCTCCCTGACCCCCTCAAAAGTCCCTCCCCAGCTTTCTTGGAGCCCCCTTCAGATCCTGGAAGGCCACCAGAAGGTCTCCTGGGAGCCTTCTCCTCTCCAGCCTGCACAACCCCAACTCCCTCAGGCTGTCCTCACAGCAGAGCAGCTCCAGCCCTCTGCTCCTCTTCATGGCCCTTCTCTGGACACCTTCCAGCACCTCCAGATCCTGCCTGGCACAGAGGCTCCAGAGCTGGACCCAGAGCTCCAGCTGTGGTCTCAGCAGAGTGGAGCAGAGGGGCAGAATCCCCTCCCTGGCCCTGCTGGCTGTGCTTCTCTTGCTGCAGCCCAGGCTCTGCTTGGCTGTCTGGGCTGCAAGTGCTCCCTGCTGGCTCCTGGGGAGCTTCTCCTCCCCCAGCACCCCCAAGGCCTTTTCTTCAGGGCTGCTCTACCACACCAAGGGTGCTTCTGTCCTTTGTGGGCAAAGGCTTCCAGGGGCCCTGTGGTTCTTCCTGATGCAGGCAGGAATCCCTGGGTGAGGTTCTGCAGCCCCCCTTCAGCAGGCAGCACTTCCCCTTGGAGAGCTGCAGCTCACCTGAGGCTGGGCTGACGTGTGTGGTTGCCAATCCATCCTTGGAGGCCTGGCTGAGAGAGGAGCTTTGAGCCTTCCTTACCCTCCAGATGATGTCTCCTGTTTAATTACAGCCGTGTCAGGATGGGGCTGTACCTTGGGACTGGCTTTAATTAAAAACCAGTGCTGGGAAGTTTAATAAACCTCTGCTGTCTGGCTGCTGAGTGCTCAGGCTGTGCTGCTCCTCAGCTGCTCTACCCAGCTTCACCTAGAGAAGGGCTTCCTGAGCTTCCCATCTGCGCTGGTGCAGGATGGATACCAGGGAGGTGGTGGAAGCCTCCTGGCTGGAGGTGTTTGCAGCCAGGCTGGCTGTGGCTGTGAGCAACCTGCTGCAGTGTGAGGTGTCCCTGGCCACGGCAGGGGGTTGGGACTGGCTGCTCCTTGAGGTCCCTTCCAGCCCTGACCCTTCTGTGGTTGGGGTTCCCTCTTCTGCCAGCCTGGGCTTGGCCTCCTTGCTGGTCACAGCTTGCCCTTGATGCCAGGCTTTGGGAAGAGCTTTGTGTGAGTGCTGGTGTTGGAGGAACTCTTGCAAGTGGTGGAGCTGAGGCCGGGCTTGGGGCTGGGGGATGGCCGAGGCCAGGTTTGGGGCGGGGGTGAAGCTGAGGCCGCCCCTCTCTTGTGGCAAAGTCCTGAGCATCCCTGTGCAATGTTGAACTTGGAAGAACTTTGGGTGGGTGGTCTTGTTTGACTGGGGGCAGGAGTTGATCTGCTGGAGGGTAGAGAGGCTCTGCAGAGGGACCTCGACAGGCTGGAGGCCAAGGGCAGGAGATTGAACACATCCAAGTGCCAGGTGCTGCACATTGGCCACAGCAACCCCAGGCAGTGCTACAGGCTGGGGGCAGAGTGGCTGAGAGCAGCCAGGCAGAGAGGGACCTGGGGGGACTGGTTGAGAGTAGGCTGAACAGGAGCCAGCAGTGTGCCCAGGGGGCCAAGAAGGCCAAGGGCATCCTGGCCTGCAGCAGGAACAGTGTGGCCAGCAGGAGCAGGGAGGTCATTGTGCCCCTGTACACTGCACTGGTTAGGCCACACCTTGAGTCCTGTGTCCAGTTCTGGGCCCCTCAGGTCAGGAAAGATGTTGAGCTGCTGGAAGGTGTCCAGAGAAGGGCAAGAAAGCTGGGGAGGGGTCTGGAGCACAGCCCTGTGAGGAGAGGCTGAGGGAGCTGGGGTTGCTTAGCCTGGAGAAGAGGAGGCTCAGGGGAGACCTTCTTGCTCTCTGCAACTCCCTGAAGGGAGGTTGTAGCCAGGTGGGGGTTGGTCTCTTCTGCCAGGCCCCCAGCCCCAGAGCAAGAGGACACAGTCTCAAGCTGTGCCAGAGGAGGTTTAGACTGGATGTTAGGAAGAAGTTCTACACAGAGAGAGTGATTGCCCATTGGAATGGGCTGCCCAGGGAGGTGGTGGAGTCGCCATCACTGGAGGTGTTCAGGAGGAGACTTGATGGGGTGCTTGGTGCCATGGGTTAGTTGATTAGGTGGTGTTGGATGAGAGGTTGGACTTGATCTTGAAGGTCTCTTCCAACCTGGTCTGGTCTAGTCTATTCTATTCTATTTTTTCCCATTCTCTTCTATTCTATTCTTTCTCCTACCCACTCCCCTGGGCTGCAGTCCGTCATCTATTGCCCTGGAGCTGTTCTGGGACTCACAGATCACAGCAGCAGCAGCAGCAGCCAAGTGCCTGCATGGCCAATGTCTGAGCTGCAGCAGCAGGCAGGAGCTCTCCCAGCCACGCTCCGGGCTGGCAGTGGCTGATGGGGTGCAGGTGGGGGGCCCCAGCCCTCCATGGTGCCCATCTGTGAGCAGCCTGTTTCAGTGTGCTTAATGGGAGAGCTGCAAGAGCTGCAGTGGCTTTTGCTGCTCCACAGCTGAATCTGTCACTGTTAATGTCTTGCAGCATTAAAAGCTTAATGCAGTAAATCTGATGTTATGGGAAGCTGTGGCTTTGCTTTTGTTACCATCACCTTAGTGCCTTACTGACCTCAGTGCCGGGGAAAGTTAGGGAGCAGATCATCCTGGGGGCACTCACACAGCACTCACAGGATGGCCAAGGGCTCAGGCCCAGCCAGCATGGATTCAGGAAGGGCAGGACCTGCCTCACCAACCTGATCTCCTTCTATGCCCAGGTGACTGCCTGCTGGATGTGGGGCAGGCTGTGGATGGAGTCTGCCTGCACTTCAGCAAGGCCTCTGGCACCATCCCCCACAGCAAACTCCTGGCCAAGCTGTCAGCCCCTGGCTTGGGCAGCAGCACTCTGAGCTGGGGTAGGAACTGGCTGCAGGCTGAGCCCAGAGAGTGGTGGTGAATGGTGCCACAGCCAGCTGGCAGCCAGGCACCAGTGGTGTGCCCCAGGGATCAGTGCTGGGCCCCATGCTCTTCAACATCTTTATTGATGATCTGCAGGAGGGCATTGAGTCCAGCATCAGTAAATTTGCAGATGACACCCAGCTGGGAGCAGATGTTGGTCAGTCAGAGGGCAGAAGGGCTCTGCAGAGGGACCTCGACCCACTGGACAGATGGGCAGAGTCCAATGGGATGGCATTCAACAAGTCCAAGTGCCAGGTGCTGCACTTTGGCCACAGCAACCCCATGAAGGGCTACAGGCTGGGGTTGGAGTGGAGGGAGAGCTACCAGGCAGAGAGGGACCTGGGGGCTGGTTGACAGCTGCCTATGGTAAGAGTGAAACCTCTTTAAGAGGGAGGGGCTCTAGCATAAAGGGGCTTGGGGAGGCTTGGGGTTTGGTTGGGATTCCTGAGGAGATGTGAGCAGAGCAGGGTGTGTTAGGAGGCAAACCTTTCCCAAATTGCTAACAGAGGCTGAGAAAGGCACAAGCAGGGTCTGGAGGTGGAAGTTCTTTGCTGTGCCTTGGGGGACATCAGCAGACCTGCCTCATCAGCAGTGCTGCTGGCATTTACCAGCACCTGCACTGCCTTTGGAAGAGGTCATGCCTGGGATAAGCAGTGTTCAAGGTAGAGTGCCTCAGGCTGGAAGGGAGCTCAGAGCTCATCCCCTCCAAGCTCCCCACCATGCCCAGGGACACCTCTCAGCTCCACTCAGCTGCTCAAGGCCTCAGCCAGCCTGGCCTTCAGCACCCCCAGCAAGGAGGCAGCCACAGCCTCCCTGGGCAGCCTGTGCCAGGCTCTCACCAGCCTCACACTCAACAGCTTCTGCCTCAGCTCCACTCTGCCCCTGCTCTGCCTCAGCTCCAAACCATTGCCCCTTGGCCTGGCTCCAGACCCCCTCAGCCAAAGTCTCTCTGCAGCCTTCCTGCAGGATCCCTTCAGCTGCTGGCAGCAGCTCTGAGGTGCCCCTGGAGCCTTCTCCTCTGCAGGCTGCACACCCCCAGCTCCCTCAGCCTGTGCTCCCAGCAGAGCTGCCCCAGCCCTGGGAGCATCTTTGTGGCCTCCTCTGGCCTCCCTCCAGCAGCTCTGTGTCCTTCTCCTGCTGGGGACCCCAGAGCTGGGCAGGATTGGAGGGGAGGTGTGAGCAGAGCCCAGGGGCAGAATCCCCTCTCCTGCCCTGCTGCCCACACTCCTCTGGCTGTAGCCCAGGCTGAATGTCATGGCAGGAGTGGGGATTGTCTGATGCACCAGGCTGACACTCTGGGAACCAAACAGGTGAGCACCCAGGGAAGCAAAATTGCTTTCTTAATCCAGCTGCTGGTGTTGGAAAGGATCAAAGAAACCATAATGAGTGAGGATCTTCCTTTCACCAAAGGAAATTTCAGAAGAATGAGTCAATGAAGCAGTAGTTTACTCAGGATCTGTAGGTGGCTTGTAAAATGGTATTATATCTGCCTCACCTTTCTAATCCAGGTCTGCAGCTTTGTTCCTGTCAGTGGAAGGTGGAGATCCCCATTCTTGCATGTGCAGTGGCAGATGGGTACAGAGCAGGGCTTGCCATCCACCTTCTGCTGCAAAAGAAGCACAGCCAGCAGGGCCAGGGAGGGGATTCTGCCCCTCTGCTCCACTCTGCTGAGACCACAGCTGGAGCTCTGGGTCCCGCTCTGGAGCCTCTGTGCCAGGAAGGCTCTGGAGGGGCTGGAAGGTGTCCAGAGAAGGGCCCCGAGGAGGAGCAGAGGGCTGGAGCTGCTCTGCTGTGAGGACAGCCTGAGGGAGTTGGGGTTGGTCAGTCTGGAGAGGAGAAGGCTCCCAGGAGACCTTCTTGTGGCCTTCCAGGATCTGAAAGGGGCTCCAAGAAAGCTGGGGAGGGACTTTTGAGGGGGTCAGGGAGTGATAGGCCTGGGGGGGGATGGAGCAAAACTGGAAGAGGGGAGATTGAGCTTGGCTGTGAGGAAGAAGTTGTTGGCCATGAGGGTGGTGAGAGCCTGGCAGAGGTTGCCCAGGGAGGTGGTGGCAGCCTCCTGCCTGGAGGTGTTTGCAGCCAGGCTGGCTGTGGCTGTGAGCAACCTGCTGCAGTGTGAGGTGTCCCTGGCCACGGCAGGGGGGTTGGGACTGGCTGAGCCTTGAGGTCCCTCCCAGCCCTGACACTTCTGTGGTTCTGTGACTCTCAGCTTGGGGCGTGATTGTTTGCAGCAGGCATGGCAGTACTGCTTTGGCAGGCATGTCAGAGCTGCTTTGAATGGCTACTTGTGAGAGCAGCAGACACTGCAGCACAAATTGGGGCTTGCCTTTGAGTGCAGCCACCCCTTGCTGCCTCACACACAGCATCTGCACAGCTTGCCCGCGCCTGGTCCTTGCAGAGAGGCAAAATCAGGTCAGGTAGAGCAGTTTAGAGAGTGCACAGCTGCAGAAACCAGGCTGAGCTCTCTGGCGTTTTCTGCTTCCTTTGTGTACCCCTCTCTAATCCAGTCCTTGAAGCATTTCAGAGCTTGAGGTGTCCTGATCAAAGGCTTCCAGGCCTCTGCCCCTTTTTTGTTGTTTCATTTATAGGCATCCAGCTGGCGGCCAGTCACTAGTGCTGTGCCCCAGGGATCAGTGCTGGGCCCCATGCTCTTCAGCATCTTTATAGTTGATCTGGAGGAGGGCATTGACTCCATCATCAGTAAATTTGCAGAAGACATCAAGCAGGTGACAGGAGTTGATCTTCTGGAGGGCAGAGAGGCTTTGCAGAGGGACCTCGACAGGCTGGACAGATGGGCAGAGGCCAGGGGCAGGAGATTGAACACATCCAAGTGCCAGGTGCTGCACATTGGCCACAGCAACCCCAGGCAGTGCTACAGGCTGGGGGCAGAGTGCCTGGAGAGCAGCCAGGCAGAGAGGGACCTGGGGGGACTGGTTGATGGTAGACTGAACATGAGCCTGTGGTGTGCCCAGACAGCCAAGAAGGCCAAGGGCATCCTGGCCTGCAGCAGGAACAGTGTGGCCAGCAGGAGCAGGGAGGTCATTGTGCCCTGTGCTCAGCACTGCTGAGGCCACACCTTGAGTCCTGTGTCCAGTTCTGGGCCCCTCAGGTTAGGAAAGATGTTGAGCTGCTGGAAGGTGTCCAGAGAAGGGCAAGAAAGCTGGGGAGGGGTCTGGAGCACAGCCCTGTGAGGAGAGGCTGAGGGAGCTGGGGTTGCTTAGCCTGCAGAAGAGGAGGCTCAGGGGAGACCTTCTTGCTCTCTGCAACTCCCTGCAGGGAGGTTGTAGCCAGGTGGGGGTTGGTCTCTTCTGCCAGGCAGCCGGCACCAGAACAAGGGGACACAGTCTCAAGCTGTGCCAGGGGAGGTTCAGGCTGGATGTTAGGAAGAAGTTCTTCACAGAGAGAGTGATTGGCCATTGGAATGGGCTGCCCGGGAAGGTGGTGGAGTCACTGTCACTGGAGGTGTTCAGGAGGAGGCTTGATGGGGAGCTTGGTGCCATGGTTTAGTTGATTAGGTGGTGTTGGATGATAGGTTGAACTCGATCTTGAAGGTCTCTTCCAACCTGGTTCATTCTATTCTATTCTAACAATAGGACACAGTCTCAAGCTGTGCCAGGGGAGGTTTGGGCTGGAGGTGAGGAGAAAGTTCTTCCCTGAGAGAGTTGTTAGCCAGTGGAATGTGCTGCCCAGGGAGGTGGTGGAGTCCCCATCCCTGGAGGTGTTCAAGGGGGGATTAGATGTGGCACTTGGAGCCATGGTTTAACTGTCATGAGGTCTGTGGTGACAGCTTGAACATGATGATCTTTGAGGTCGTTTCCAACCTTAGTGATTCCATGATTTGGGCAAAGATACCTGAATACAAGTTGGTGAGGTCAAGACTGTGTGGTCTTCATTTTACATCTGCAAAGCAAATGTATGCCCACCAGTGCCACTGCTCTGAGCCACTGGGATGACCTGCAGGGCAGCCAGACCCCAATTGCCTTTACCAGGCTGTGGGTCAGGCTGACTGTGGCTGGCCACCAGTGGTGTTCCCCAGGGCTCAGCTTTGAGGCCAGCCCTGCTGAATCTCTTGCTCAGTGATCTGGATGAGGGCACTGGAGTGTACCCTGAGGAAGTATGCAGGTGACACCAAATTGGGTGGCAGTGCTGATCTACTCAGGGTCTGCAGAGGGATCTGGATAGGCTGCATCCCTGGGCCAAGGGCGGTTGTGTGAGATTTAACAAGACCAAGTGGCCAGGACCTGCACAACCCCAAGCAATGCTCCAGGCTTGGGGCAGAGTGGCTGGCAAGTAGCCTAGAAGGGCAAAAGGTTCTGGGGCTGGTGGTGGATGGGTGAAAATGAACCAGCAGTGTGCACAGGTGGCCAACATGAGGAGGAACTTCTTCACTTTGAGGATCACAAACTGCCCAGACAGATTGTGGAGTCTCCTTCTCTGGAGCCTTTCAGGACCCATCTGGATGTGTTCCTGTGTGACCTGTGCTGGCTGCTCTGCTCCTGCTCTGGCTGTGTTCCTGTGTGACCTGTGCTGGATGCTCTGCTCCTGCTCTGGCTGTGTTCCTGTGTGACCTGTGCTGGATGCTCTGCTGCTGCTCTGGCTGTGTTCCTGTGTGACCTGTGCTGGCTGCTCTGCTCCTGCTCTGGCTGTGTTCCTGTGTGACCTGTGCTGGATGCTCTGCTCCTGCTCTGGCTGTGTTCCTGTGTGACCTGTGCTGGCTGCTCTGCTGCTGCTCTGGCTGTGTTCCTGTGTGACCTGTGCTGGCTGCTCTGCTCCTGCTCTGGCTGTGTTCCTGTGTGACCTGTGCTGGCTGCTCTGCTGCTGCTCTGGCTGTGTTCCTGTGTGACCTGTGCTGGATGCTCTGCTCCTGCTCTGGCTGTGTTCCTGTGTGACCTGTGCTGGATGCTCTGGCTGTGTTCCTGTGTGACCTGTGCTGGATGCTCTGCTCCTGCTCTGGCTGTGTTCCTGTGTGACCTGTGCTGGATGCTCTGCTCCTGCTCTGGCTGTGTTCCTGTGTGACCTGTGCTGGATGCTCTGCTGCTGCTCTGGCTGTGTTCCTGTGTGACCTGTGCTGGATGCTCTGCTCCTGCTCTGGCTGTGTTCCTGTGTGACCTGTGCTGGCTGCTCTGCTGCTGCTCTGGCTGTGTTCCTGTGTGACCTGTGCTGGCTGATCTGCTGCTGCTCTGGCTGTGTTCCTGTGTGACCTGTGCTGGATGCTCTGCTCCTGCTCTGGCTGTGTTCCTGTGTGACCTGTGCTGGATGCTCTGCTCCTGCTCTGGCTGTGTTCCTGTGTGACCTGTGCTGGATGCTCTGCTGCTGCTCTGGCTGTGTTCCTGTGTGACCTGTGCTGGATGCTCTGCTCCTGCTCTGGCTGTGTTCCTGTGTGACCTGTGCTGGCTGCTCTGCTCCTGCTCTGGCTGTGTTCCTGTGTGACCTGTGCTGGATGCTCTGCTGCTGCTGTGGCTGTGTTCCTGTGTGACCTGTGCTGGCTGCTCTGCTCCTGCTCTGGCTGTGTTCCTGTGTGACCTGTGCTGGATGCTCTGCTCCTGCTCTGGCTGTGTTCCTGTGTGACCTGTGCTGGATGCTCTGCTCCTGCTCTGGCTGTGTTCCTGTGTGACCTGTGCTGGATGCTCTGCTCCTGCTCTGGCTGTGTTCCTGTGTGACCTGTGCTGGATGCTCTGCTGCTGCTGTGGCTGTGTTCCTGTGTGACCTGTGCTGGCTGCTCTGCTCCTGCTCTGGCTGTGTTCCTGTGTGACCTGTGCTGGATGCTCTGCTCCTGCTCTGGCTGTGTTCCTGTGTGACCTGTGCTGGATGCTCTGCTGCTGCTCTGGCTGTGTTCCTGTGTGACCTGTGCTGGATGCTCTGCTCCTGCTCTGGCTGTGTTCCTGTGTGACCTGTGCTGGCTGCTCTGCTGCTGCTCTGGCTGTGTTCCTGTGTGACCTGTGCTGGCTGATCTGCTGCTGCTCTGGCTGTGTTCCTGTGTGACCTGTGCTGGATGCTCTGCTCCTGCTCTGGCTGTGTTCCTGTGTGACCTGTGCTGGATGCTCTGCTCCTGCTCTGGCTGTGTTCCTGTGTGACCTGTGCTGGATGCTCTGCTGCTGCTCTGGCTGTGTTCCTGTGTGACCTGTGCTGGATGCTCTGCTCCTGCTCTGGCTGTGTTCCTGTGTGACCTGTGCTGGCTGCTCTGCTCCTGCTCTGGCTGTGTTCCTGTGTGACCTGTGCTGGATGCTCTGCTGCTGCTGTGGCTGTGTTCCTGTGTGACCTGTGCTGGCTGCTCTGCTGCTGCTCTGGCTGTGTTCCTGTGTGACCTGTGCTGGATGCTCTGCTCCTGCTCTGGCTGTGTTCCTGTGTGACCTGTGCTGGATGCTCTGCTGCTGCTCTGGCTGTGTTCCTGTGTGACCTGTGCTGGCTGCTCTGCTGCTGCTCTGGCTGTGTTCCTGTGTGACCTGTGCTGGCTGCTCTGCTGCTGCTCTGGCTGTGTTCCTGTGTGACCTGTGCTGGATGCTCTGCTGCTGCTCTGGCTGTGTTCCTGTGTGACCTGTGCTGGATGCTCTGCTGCTGCTCTGGCTGTGTTCCTGTGTGACCTGTGCTGGCTGCTCTGCTCCTGCTCTGGCTGTGTTCCTGTGTGACCTGTGCTGGCTGCTCTGCTCCTGCTCTGGCTGTGTTCCTGTGTGACCTGTGCTGGCTGCTCTGCTCCTGCTCTGGCTGTGTTCCTGTGTGACCTGTGCTGGCTGCTCTGCTGCTGCTCTGGCTGTGTTCCTGTGTGACCTGTGCTGGCTGCTCTGCTCCTGCTCTGGCTGTGTTCCTGTGTGACCTGTGCTGGATGCTCTGCTGCTGCTCTGGCTGTGTTCCTGTGTGACCTGTGCTGGATGCTCTGCTCCTGCTCTGGCTGTGTTCCTGTGTGACCCTGTGCTGGCTGCTCTGCTCCTGCTCTGGCTGTGTTCCTGTGTGACCTGTGCTGGCTGCTCTGCTCCTGCTCTGGCTGTGTTCCTGTGTGACCTGTGCTGGATGCTCTGCTGCTGCTGTGGCTGTGTTCCTGTGTGACCTGTGCTGGCTGCTCTGCTGCTGCTCTGGCTGTGTTCCTGTGTGACCTGTGCTGGATGCTCTGCTCCTGCTCTGGCTGTGTTCCTGTGTGACCTGTGCTGGATGCTCTGCTGCTGCTCTGGCTGTGTTCCTGTGTGACCTGTGCTGGCTGCTCTGCTGCTGCTCTGGCTGTGTTCCTGTGTGACCTGTGCTGGCTGCTCTGCTCCTGCTCTGGCTGTGTTCCTGTGTGACCTGTGCTGGATGCTCTGCTCCTGCTCTGGCTGTGTTCCTGTGTGACCTGTGCTGGATGCTCTGCTCTGCTGCTGTGTTCCTGGTGACTGTGTTCTCTGCTCCTGCTCTGGCTGTGTTCTGTGCTGGATGCTCTGCTGCTGCTGTGGCTGTGTTCCTGTGTGACCTGTGCTGGATGCTCTGCTCCTGCTCTGGCTGTGTTCCTGTGTGACCTGTGCTGGATGCTCTGCTGCTGCTGTGGCTGTGTTCCTGTGTGACCTGTGCTGGCTGCTCTGCTCCTGCTCTGGCTGTGTTCCTGTGTGACCTGTGCTGGATGCTCTGCTGCTGCTCTGGCTGTGTTCCTGTGTGACCTGTGCTGGATGCTCTGCTCCTGCTCTGGCTGTGTTCCTGTGTGACCTGTGCTGGATGCTCTGCTCCTGCTCTGGCTGTGTTCCTGTGTGACCTGTGCTGGATGCTCTGCTGCTGCTGTGGCTGTGTTCCTGTGTGACCTGTGCTGGCTGCTCTGCTGCTGCTCTGGCTGTGTTCCTGTGTGCCCTGTGCTGGCTGCTCTGCTGCTGCTCTGGCTGTGTTCCTGTGTGACCTGTGCTGGCTGCTCTGCTGCTGCTCTGGCTGTGTTCCTGTGTGACCTGTGCTGGATGTTCTGTTCCTGCTGGGGCAGAGGGCTTGGACTGGGTGATCTTTGGAGATCCTTTCCAACTCCTAACACCCTGTGAGTGATGAGCAGCATTCAGCTACTGGTTAGTGCTGCTGGACCAGAATTGGCAAGCACTGAATTTTTCTGCTCCTGGCTCTGCCTTGGTGGCTTGGTGCACAGTGCTGATCAGTTGATTGTCTGCTGCACAGGCAATTAAGTTACTTTAAGGCTGCTGATTGTGGTGCTGTACCCTGCAGACCCTCCAAGGGAGCTCTGAGATGAGGTACAACCCGATCTTCTTACCTGGGAACTCTTAGAAATGGAAGGAGAGGGAAAGAAATGGGTGGGGGCAGGGGGAGGAAATCCCCAACAGAATTATAGACAGAACCCAAATTCTGCCTTCTCCTTACATGATTTCTTTGGGAGGGCTTTTTAGAATCATGGAATCAATAAGGTTGGCAAAGACCTCAGAGATCATCATGTCCAACCTGTCACCCACCACCTCCTGACTGACTCAACCGTGGGTCCAAGGAGGGCTTTTCTCTTTGAAAGCTTAGCCCGGGTCTGAGTTTCAACCCTGAACTTGGCTTGGGATTGTCTCACCGATGGTTGGAGCCGTGCTGCCCTTCCCCAGGCAGAGAATGAAGTGGTGGGGAGAAGCTTTTTTCGGTGGTGGTTTTGTTTTCTCAAGGGGTTGCAGCGGAGAGGGAAAAAAAAAAGCCGGGCTCTGCGCAAAGTGGAATGGCCCCAAAGCCAGCTGCCTGGCCTCCCGTGTCCAATGGCTGTGGCCTTTCATACCTCGCTGTTAAGAGGTGTTTAACCCTTGCTGGCACAGCGCTGAGGCAGAGGAACTCCCCCAGCTGATGGCTGAGCAGGGCCGGAGAACAAAGCAGGAGCTGAAGGGGCGGTGAGAGGCGGCGGGGGCTGCCCCGACCGTTAGCTCATTATTCAGGAGGACAAAGCTGCTGCGCCTCATGAATCACTTCTGGGCCTTTTCTTTCTTTGTCTTTGCCTCTCTGAGGGAGCTCACCACAAGGAGTGGGCCTGTGGAGGAGTCACAGCAAGCTGGATCTTTCCCCTTGACGGTTGTGGGGTTCCCCCCCCTCCCCGCCCTCTCGTCCCATTGTTTGTGGCCTGAGTTGTACCAAGGGTGCCCCTTCTGCCCCAGGCTCCCTGCTGCCCAGGTGCTGGCTCTGCTCTTCCAACCCCTTCTGTTCTGCAGCCCTGAGGTTTACTTAGAAGCAGAGAATCACTAAGGTTGGAAAAGACCTCAAAGATCAAGTCCAGGCTGTCAGCCAACACCTCCTGACTACTAAACCATGGCTCCAAGTGCCACGTCCAGTCCCTTCTTGAACACCTCCAGGGATGGGGACTCCACCACCTCCCCAGGAGTATCAGAAGAAACTCCCCTGGCAGCTGGCCTACACAACAGTAAAAAGAGACCCAAGCTCAGGTATGAGTTAAATGAGACTTTCTCCTACACCTCATAGAATCACAGAATCACCAAGGTTGGAAGAGACCTCAGAGATCATCAAGTCCAAGCTGTCACCCAACACCTCCTGACTACTAAACCATGGCTCCAAGTGCCACATCCAGTCCCTTCTTGAACACCTCCAGGGATGGGGACTCCACCACCTCCCTGGGCAGCACATTCCAATGGCCAACAACTCTCTCTGGGAAGAACTTCTTCCTCACTTCCAGCCTAAATTTCCCCTGGCACAGCTTGAGACTGTGTCCTCTTGTTCTGGGGCTGGGGGCCTGGGAGAAGAGACCAACCCCCACCTGGCTCCAACCTCCCTTCAGGGAGTTGCAGAGAGCAAGAAGGTCTCCCCTGAGCCTCCTCTTCTCCAGGCTAAGCAACCCCAGCTCCCTCAGCCTCTCCTCACAGGGCTGTGCTCCAGACCCCTCCCCAGCTTTCTTGCCCTTCTCTGGACAAATTCAAGAGTCTCAATCTCCTTCTTAAATTGAGGGGCCCAGAACTGGACTTAAGTCAGAAGCTCTGCTCATAGGGCACCACAAAGAGGTATGAATATCTCAGCTCCTTTGGGAGGCATCACCTCCCTTTACAGTCCAAGGCTGGTGATGCCTGGCTCTATGCCTAAGCATGGTTAAGGTAAAGCAGGTCACTGTGCCCAGCAGCTTACATTGGCCTTTGTCCCCTACTGAGCCCCTGTGAGCCCATGCAGTCCTAGCTCTCACTTTCCTCATCTGCAGGAGAGATGAAGGACATCAGTGTTAGCTCACCTTGGCCAAGAGCCACCTTGGGATCATGACAGTACCACACAACCATTCAGGTTGGAGCTGACCCTCAGGGTCACCAAGGCCAACCATTCACCCTGCTCTGCAAGGGTCACCGCTAAACCACAGCCCCAGGCACCACAGCCAAACTACCCTGAAGCACAGCCAGGCTTGGGGACTCCACCACCTCCCTGGGCAGCCTCTGCCAGTGCCTGACCACTCCTGCTGGGAAAAATGTTTCCTACTGCCCAGCCTAACCCTGCCCAGTCAGAGCAGGAGCCCCTAGAGCAGATCACACAGGAGCACATCCAGGTGGGAGTGGAATATCTCCAGAGAGGGAGACTCCACAACCCCCTGGGCAGCCTGTTCCAGGGCTCCATCACCCTCACAGCAATGAGATATTTTTCCCTCCTGATTCCTGAGGCACTTCCTCTGCCTCAGCCTCCACCACTGCCCCTGGTGCTGGCATTGGGCATCACCCAGCAGAGCCTGGCTCCATCCCCCTTGGCTCTCACCCTGCACATCTTTATCAACTCCAATCCTCAAGCACTCAGGCAAAGAGTTTGGATCAGAAAAGCCTTGCCTGGTACCAGATGGTGCAAGCAAAGTGCAAGGAGTGCTGTAGTAAGAAGTAGTAGCAGCTGCCCACACATGAAGCTGTCTGCTGGAGAGGGAAGGTTGGGTTTTGACAGCTTCCTTCAAGCATCACTTTCTCACATGGCTTATTTTTTCCCCCCCCACCCACTCTGTGTGTTGTCATTGTTTGTGCTACTGTGAATTGTGCTGGCAGTGTATGTTTGGGGCTTTGTTTGCTTGGGTGGGTTGGTTGGTTTTGGTTTGCTGTTTGGTTTGGGTTTGTTGGAAATTCCTCCTACATTCTTGGCCTCAGTGATGAGATGCAGCCAGCAGCCCCCATGGAGGAGCTGTGCGTTGCCTGGGAGCTCTGTGGGATTGGTTCCATGGCTCTGAATCTGAAGGTCTCTGAATTTCTCCTGTCCTGGGCAGCAGCCAGAGGAGTGTGGGCAGCAGGGCAGGAGAGGGGATTCTGCCCCTGGGCTCTGCTCTGCTCACACCTCCCGTCCAATCCTGCCTCCAGCTCTGGGGTCCCCAGCAGGAGAAGGACACAGAGCTGTTGGAGGGAGGCCAGAGGAGGCCCCAGAGATGCTCCCAGGGCTGGAGCAGCTCTGCTGGGAGCACAGGCTGAGGGAGCTGGGGGTGTGCAGCCTGCAGAGGAGAAGGCTCCAGGGGAACCTCAGAGCTGCCTGCCAGCAGCTGAAGGGATCCTGCAGGAAGGCTGCAGAGAGACTTTGGCTGAGGGGGTCTGGAGCCAGGCCAAGGGGCAATGGTTTGGAGCTGAGGCAGAGGAGGGGCAGAGTGGAGCTGAGGCAGAAGTTGTTGAGTGTGAGGGTGGTGAGAGCCTGGCACAGGCTGCCCAGGGAGGCTGTGGCTGCCTCCTTGCTGGGGGTGCTGAAGGCCAGGCTGGCTGAGGCCTTGAGCAGCTGAGTGGAGCTGAGAGGTGTCCCTGGGCATGGAGGGGAGCTTGGGGGAGCTGAGCTCTGAGCTCCCTTCCAGCCTGAGCCATTCTAGAGTACTCTGAATACCTGTTCTTGCATTACAAATCTGGATGATTGAAGACTCCTGGAGTTCTTACTCTGTGCTGTTCATCACTTTGTGCCCCTCTGTTCACCTGCCCCTCTATCTCCATTGACACACCAGTCCTCTCGAGTCTCTTTCCATCTGTCCTTCTTTTCACCCCACTAATTATTTTTAGAAGCTGTTTCTGGAGCTCCTCTTTTGGAGAATAAATCTGATGGAGAGAGACTGAAGGAGCTGGGGATGGTTAGTGTGACACAGAGGAGGCTGAGGGGAGACCTCATGGCTGTCTACAGCTACCTGCAAGGAGGTTGTGGAGAGGCTGCTGCTGGTCTCTTCTCCCAGGTGATTAGTGCCAGAACAAGAGGGAATGGCCTCAAGCTGTGACTGGGCAGGGTTAGGCTGGGCAGTAGGAAACATTTCTCCCAGCAGGAGTGGTCAGGCACTGGCAGAGGCTGTCCAGGGAGGTGGTGGAGTCCCCAGGCCTGACTGTGCTTCAGGGTGGTTTGGATGTGGTGCTTGGGGCTGTGGTTTAGCGGTGACCCTTGCAGAGCAGGGTGAATGGTTGGCCTTGGTGACCCTGAGGGTCAGCTCCAACCTGAATGTTTGGTTCTGTGATGTTCTCTGTATCATTCCTTCCTCCCAGGTGGCTGCAGACAGCAGCAGCTTTCTGTGTGTGTGTGTCCTGAGAGCTCCTTTCCTCCTCCCTGTGTCCCAGCTCAAGTGCTGCAGCCTTTCCTCCCTGTGCCATCTGCTCCCCGTGGCTTCACCCCTGGAAGTCAGCACCACAGAACCCTACATTTGTCTGCATTCACCTGATAAGTGGCTGGAGCTGCAGGCCTGAGCACCTTGGTTAGCTGCCTTGGGTCATTCCTTGACACACTGGGAAGAGTTTTCTTCTCTGCTGAAGAACAAAGGCTGGGCCTTAGCAGAGCCATGCTTTGCAAGGAGAGAAAGCTCTGTGTGTGTGTTTGGGAAGGGAAGATTTATTGGTGTGATATCACCCAGCCTGGGCTGCCTCCCCACCTGTTTTTCCTCAGGGAGGCCATCAGTCTGTGTTCAACCCAGAGAGGAAGAATGGGGAGACAAATTCCATGAGTGGGGTGGGAAACCCCAGGCAGAGCTGAAAGAGAAGTCCCTCTGCTTTCAATCCCTGCTGAAACTGGAGTCGGGGGGGGAGGGGGGGGCTGAGGGAGCCTTTCTGTGGCAGCAGTGCTGTGTAACAGGAGCTGGGGCAGGAAGAGCAAGTGGTGCACAGGCTCCTGTCTGCAGCAATTCATCATCCCAGCTCCTAATGCTGGGCTGGCTTGTTGTTTTTTGTTTGCCAGTCACATGTCTCATCAGTGGCTCCAGTATCTCACCTGGCTCCAGTATCTCACCTGGCTCCACCATTGCCTTCCTTCCTGGTAGAAGCCTCACCCCTGGAGGGCTTTAAGGCCAGGCTCTGAGCAGCCTCAGGTGGTGTGAGGTGTCCCTGGCCATGGCAGGGGGTTTGGGACTGGATGATAGTCATAGGACTGGGAGGGATGGAGCAAAACTAGAGGTGGGGAGGTTGAGATTGGATGGTAGGAAGAAGTTGTTGCCTATGAGGGTGGTGAGAGCCTGGCAGAGGTTGCCCAGGGAGGTGGTGGCAGCCTCCTGCCTGGAGGTGTTTGCAGCCAGGCTGGCTGTGGCTGTGAGCAACCTGCTGCAGTGTGAGGTGTCCCTGGCCGTGGCAGGGGGTTGGGACTGACAGAGGAGCTGGCAGGGAGGCCACTGCCAGTGCAGATCCATGGGAGGTGGCTGGCTTGTGCCCTCACCCTCAGAACTACTGAACAACACCAAACACACAGAGCAATTAACAGGATCCAGGCACAAATCCAGGCTGGGTACAGAGTGGGTTGAGAGCAGCTCTGAAGAAGGAGCCTTGGGGGTGCTGGGTGCTGAGCAGCTCCCCAGGAGCCAGCAGTGCCCTCCTGCAGCCCAGCAGGCAGCTGTGTGCCAAGCTGCAGCCAGAGGAGTGTGGGCAGCAGGGCAGGAGAGGGGATGCTGCCCCTGGGCTCTGCTCTGCTCAGACCTCACCTCCAATCCTGCCTCCAGCTCTGGGGTCCCCAGCAGGAGAAGGACACAGAGCTGCTGCAGGGAGGCCAGAGGAGGCCACACAGATGCTCCCAGGGCTGGAGCAGCTCTGCTGGGAGCACAGGCTGAGGGAGCTGGGGGTGCTCAGCCTGCAGAGGAGAAGGCTCCAGGGGCACCTCAGAGCTGCTGCCAGCAGCTGAAGGGATCCTGCAGGAAGGCTGCAGAGAGACTTTGGCTGAGGGGGTCTGGAGCCAGCCCAAGGGGGAATGGGTTGGAGCTGAGGCAGAGCAGGGGCAGAGTGGAGCTGAGGCAGAAGTTGTTGAGTGTGAGGGTGGTGAGAGCCTGGCACAGGCTGCCCAGGGAGGCTGTGGCTGCCTCCTTGCTGGGGGTGCTGAAGGCCAGGCTGGCTGAGGCCTTGAGCAGCTGAGTGGAGCTGAGAGGTGTCCCTGGGCATGGTGGGGAGCTTGGAGGGGATGAGCTCTGAGCTCCCTTCCAGCCTGAGCCTTTCTAGTAAAAGCCTTCACCCTCATTCCTGGGCTCTCTGTGAAGGCACCTGAGGGGTCAGCTGCCTTTAGCAGTAGAAGTTTCATCTCTGAGCTGTTCCCTACCACTAAATGGTGGTCCAACAGCAGGAGCTGGGTTGCCTGTTGTATGGAGAGCTGTCAAATGCTCCCCTTTTTGTTTCTGTGGGTGGCTGCTCATCACAGGGTGCCAGGTGAGGGAGGCTACCCCTGGCTCAAGGCTTTGCTGGCTGTGGATCCTCTTGGCCATGCAAAGCTGCAGTGAAATTGGAGGAGTTTTTGCTGGCAGTTGGAGGGGTCCTAAGGTGAGGAATGGGAGGGGCAAAGCACAGCAGTTTGGCTTAGTCTCCTCTTCTCCTCCAGGCTTTATGCTCCAGGAGGCCATGACCTCCAACACCTAGGGAGCATTGCGAACAGGCTGTGGGGAGGTGTCAAATGAGGTGTTCAAAGGGAACCTCAGAGAAAGGGCAGGAGGAGGCAACAGGCCCAGGTCTGGCAGAGGGCAGGTACCTCCTTTGAAACAGAGGATGCATTTTTTCCACAGGGGCAGCCTGGGCTGATCTTTGGGCTAAGGTTTGGCTGAACATAGTGCTGGTCTTGACACAGCACCCCCTTAAAGGTTTCATCAGGTTCCCATGCTGGGCCCTGGGTCGCAGGGGAAAGGCCAGAAGGGGATTCAGAACTCCAAAGGATGTGATGAGAAATGGGACTGTGGTGAGGAGGGAATAAAATCTGCCTTTGCCTCTTGCTCTGTCTCTGGAGTGCAAGGGCTGGGGGTGGGGGTGGAAATTCACTGCTGCTGGTTGAGTGACCTGGTTTTGTCTCCCACTTGCACCACACAGCCTCTTGTAAGGAAAACACCAGGCTTAAATACATCCATAATTGCACAGCAGGGGGAGGCTGAGCTGGGGGGGGAAATGCAGATTTGGGAGTGTTAAGCAGCCAGAAATCTGTTTTGAACCCTTGAACTTCCTCTGCTGCTTTAAACAGCCACCTCCAGAAGCCCTCAGCAGAGAGCTGCTGAAGCACGCTGGCTTCTTTGAGGTGGGGAAAAGCACCTTCCCCCCACCCTGCTGCTGCTTCCCTCCTCCATTCCAGTGTGAATGTAGCCCTGTAGCACAGGGCAGGGCAAGGAAGGGCAAACTGCAGCAGCACAGCCTGGGAGGGGATCTGCTGGACAGCAGCCCCAAGGAGAAGGACCTGGCAGTGCTGCTGGGCAGCAAGTTCTGCATGGCACAGCAATGTGCCCTGGGGGCCAAGAAGGCCAAGGGGGTCCTGGGGGGCATTAGGAGGAGTGTGGCCAGCAGAGCCAGGGAGGTTCTCCTCCCCCTCTGCTCTGCCCTGCTGAGACCTCCCCTGCAATAGTGCATCCAGCTCTAGGCTCCCCAGGTCAGGAGGGACAGGGATCTGCTGGAGAGAGTCCAAGGGAGGGCTGCAAGGAGGCTGAAGGCACTGGAGACTGCCTGGGGAGGAGAGGCTGAGAGCCCTGGGGGTGCTTAGTCTGGAGAGGAGAAGGCTGAGAGGGGATCTGATCAATGTCTATCAAGAGCTGAGGGCTGGGGGTCAGGAGGGAGGGGACAGGGACAGGCTCTGCTCAGCTGCACCCTGGGATAGGCCAAGGGGCAATGGATGCAAACTGCAGCACAGGAGGTTCCAGCTCAACATGAGGAGGAACTTCTTCCCTGTGAGGCTCCCAGAGGCCTGGAGCAGGCTGCCCAGAGAGGTTGTGGAGTCTCCTTCTCTGGAGCCTTTCCATCCCTGCCTGGCTGTGTTCCTGTGTGCCCTGTGCTGGATTCTCTGCTCCTGCTCTGACCAAGGGAGTTGAACTGGAAGCTCTCCAGAGGTCCCTTCCCACCCCTAACACCCTGTGAGCCTGTGAGACTGGTTGTGGCACGGGGCTGTGTGTGTTTAGGCTATACATTGGCAGTAACTGAGGGTGTATTTGGCTCAGCAGTGAGCCTGAAGCTTGGCAACAGATTCATCTTTCTTCTCTTGAGAACCTGACCTGCTTGTTTCATTCTGCTTGCTGCCTTGCAGAGCCTGCTGGCATCTTCACCCTCAGACACTCAAGATCAGGGGCTCTTGCTACAATTTCAGCAGCAAAGTATGGCTAACCTCCTGTTTCTGTCCTCTGTGGTGGTTATATCAGAGAATGGCTTAGGTTGGAAGGGACCTTAGAGGTCATAGGTGGTTTGTTACCCATCAGGACCAAAGTGTCAGGCACATGAAGCTGCCTCTTCACAGAATCATAGAGTCAGTTGGCTCAGGCTGGAAGGGAGCTCAGAGCTCAGCTCCTCCAAGCTCCCCACCATGCCCAGGGACACCTCTCAGCTCCACTCAGCTGCTCAAGGCCTCAGCCAGCCTGGCCTTCAGCACCCCCAGCAAGGAGGCAGCCACAGCCTCCCTGGGCAGCCTGTGCCAGGCTCTCACCAGCCTCACACTCAACAACTTCTGCCTCAGCTCCACTCTGCCCCTGCTCTGCCTCAGCTCCAAACCATTGCCCCTTGGCCTGGCTCCAGACCCCCTCAGCCAAAGTCTCTCTGCAGCCTTCCTGCAGGATCCCTTCAGCTGCTGGCAGCAGCTCTGAGGTGCCCCTGGAGCCTTCTCCTCTGCAGGCTGCACACCCCCAGCTCCCTCAGCCTGTGCTCCCAGCAGAGCTGCTCCAGCCCTGGGAGCATCTCTGGGGCCTCCTCTGGACTGAAAACCCTTTTGCTAAGATGGGTTGGAAGGGACTTTAGAGATCATCTCCCCCACCAAAGAAGGTGCTGGGGAGCTGTTGCTGGGCAGGCAGAGTGAAGCAGTGTGGCCACTCCATAACCTGTGGCCCAGCCCCAGACCTTTCTGTGCTGTGGCTTCCCAGGGGTGTGATTTTTTTCTTGGATCCTTGGTTTCTTTAGCAAGCAGAGAGGCAGTTTGGCACTAAAACCACTCAAGCTTTAAGTGACATTGCTTTGCAGTCAAAAAAACCCTCCCAAACAAATAAAACCCCTCAAATTCCACTGCTTGCCTAACCTGCACTGAAATCAAAGGTTGGTTGTTTCCTGACCCTCTGGCACTGCATGGTGTGTGTGTGTATGGGGGTAAAGTAGGAGACTCTGACTCCCTGAAGGGAAGTTGTAGTGAGGTAGGGGTCAGGCTTGTGCCCAGCCCAGAGGGCATGACCTGGAGCTGTGCCAGGGGCAGGTTTAGATTGGATGTTAGAATCATAGAATCAATAAGGTTGGAAAAGACCTCAGAGATCAGCAAGTCCAACCTATTACCTATCACCTCCTGACAACCAAACCATGGCTCCAAGTGCCACATCCAATCCCCTCTTGAACACCTCCAGGGATGGGGACTCCACCACCTCCCTGGGCAGCACATCCCAATGGCTAACAACACTTTCTGTGTAGAACATCTTCCTCACCTCCAGCCCGAACCTCCCCTGGCACAGCTTGAGACTGTGTCCTCTTGTTCTGGGGCTGGGGGCCTGGCAGAAGAGACCAACCCCCACCTGGCTACAACCTCCCTTCAGGGAGCTGCAGAGAGCAAGAAGGTCTCCCCTGAGCCTCCTCTTCTCCAGCCTAAGCAAGCCCAGCTCCCTCAGCCTCTCCTCACAGGGCTGTGCTCCAGACCCCTCCCCAGCTTTCTTGTCCTTCTCTGGACACCTTCCAGCAGCTCAACATCTTTCCTAACCTGAGGGGCCCAGAACTGGACACAGGACTCAAGGTGTGGCCTCAGCAGTGCTGAGCACAGGGCACAATGACCTCCCTGCTCCTGCTGGCCACACTGTTCCTGATGCAGGCCAGGAAGGTATTCCTCTTGGAAAGGGGAATTAGACCCTGGGATGGGCTGCTGGGGGAGGTGGTTGGGTCTCTGTCCCTGGAGGTGTTGAAGGCAAGATTGGATGTGGCACTCAGTGCCATGGTGGGGTGGATTTAGTGGTGTTAGGTCATAGGCTGGACTTGGAGTGATTTGCCTTTGGAATGCGCTGCCCAGGGAGGTGGTGGAGTCACTGTCCCTGGAGATCTTCAAGGAAAGCCTGGATGAGGCACTTGGTGCCATGGTTTAGTTGATTAGATGGTGTTGGGTGATAGGTTGGGCTTGATGATCTCAAAGGTCACTTCCAACCTGGTTGGCTAGCTCTTCTCTCCCCTCCCTCTCCCCTCCCTCTCCCCTCCCTCTCCCCTCCCTCTCCCCTCCCTCTCCCCTCCCTCTCCCCTCCCTCTCCCCTCCCTCTCCCCTCCCTCTCCCCTCCCTCTCCCCTCCCTCTCCCCTCCCTCTCCCTCCCTCTCCCTCTCCCTCTCCCCTCCCTCTCCCCTCCCTCTCCCCTCCCTCTCCCCTCCCTCTCCCCTCCCTCTCCCCTCCCTCTCCCCTCCCTCTCCCCTCCCTCTCCCCTCCCTCTCCCTCCCTCTCCCCTCCCTCTCCCCTCCCTCTCCCCTCCCTCTCCCCTCCCTCTCCCCTTCTCTATTGGATAGGGCTGGGTGATAGGTTGGCCTGGGTGATCTTGGAGGTCTCTTCCAACCTGGCTGACTCGGTGATTCTTTGGTGATCTCAGAGGTTGATCCCAGCCTCAGTGATGCTGTGTGAAGTAAGCTGAGGCTTTAGAAAGGTGATGATGAGGAGGAAATAATCGGAGCCAGGGGTTCCCTGTGAGGTTTTCTAATGCCATTGAAGTGAGAGGAGTGGAAGTTGGCTGTGCAAAGGAAGCGAAAGCCTTTTGCCCTCCTCTTTTGTTTGCCAGGTGGAGTGCAATTAACAGGTCGTTTATTCATCTGCTTTAGCTTTGTGCCTAGCAGAGGTTGGAAGGTTGGAGAGCTGCTCTTAGTAGCTCTGTGGAAGCAGGTAGATGGGGGAGACCTTGTGACAATGGCAGAGAACTTGTCGGCCCTCGGTTCGCGGCTTGCTGACCGTGTGGGCAGCCCCGCCGGCTTCTGCGGCTTCATTAACCACCTCAGGCTGCCAGCAGTCAAAGCCGAAAGTGTGTTCCTTCCTGCCTGCTTAACAAGAAGAGAGTTAGTGGCTTGCCTGGCTGGAAACATCAGGCTTCTGAGCTGTAGAACCCTGAAGTTAAGTGAAAAGCCCTAAACCACCACGTAGGAAACGACACACAGAGCCCTGGCTGCGTGTAGTTTATTTCCTGTTTTACTTTCCCCCCTTTTCTGTTTCCTTTTCCCCCCTTTTCGGTTTCCCTTTCCCCCCCCCCCTTTTCCTGGTTTCCCCCCCCTTTTCCTGGTTTCCTCCCCCCCCTTTTCCTGGTTTCCTCCCCCCCCCTCCCCCTTTTCCTGGTTTCCTCCTCCTGGTTTCCCCCTTTTCCTGGTTTCCTCCTCCTCCCCCCTTTTTCCTGGTTTCCTCCCCCCCCCCCCTTTTCCTGGTTTCCTCCCCCCCCTTTTCCTGGTTTCCTCCCCCCCCTTTTCCTGGTTTCCTCCCCCCCCCCCCTTTCCTGGTTTCCTCCCCCCCCTTTTCCTGGTTTCCTCCCCCCCCCTCCCCCCCCTTTTCCTGGTTTCCTCCCCCCCCTTTTCCTGGTTTCCTCCTTTTCCTGGTTTCCCCCCCCCCCTTTTCCTGGTTTCCTCCTCCCCCCCCTTTTCCTGGTTTCCTCCTCCCCCCCCTTTTCCTGGTTTCCTCCCCCCCCCCTTTCCTTTTCCTGGTTTCCTCCCCCCTTTTTTCCTGGTTTCCTCCCCCCCCCTTTTTTTCTGGTTTCCTTTCCTTTCCCCCTTTTCCTGGTTTCTTTTCCCCCTTGTTTCCCTCCTTACACCTTATAACCTCTGAAGCTGCTGAAGGGACTAACTTTAAAACCTGACTTAATCTGATGATTCAGAGGCTGGCTGGTTTTGAGCAGGGTTTCAGCTCCTGCCATGCTACCTGTCTGCCACCAGGGTGATGAAGGAAGTGAGGAAGTGTTTTTGATAGATACAAATTTACTCTCCATTTACTCTTACTCTTGTAGCTCTCTCCATCTGAATGTGTCTCAGGGAAGCAGTAGGAGCAGTACCAGCACTGATGCCATTGGCCATGTACAGGATGAGTAATGCCCTCAATGCCTGAAGGGTTTAGGCTTGTAAATAGATCTCTTTGAGCCCCTCCTTAAATCCCTGTTTCCCTGCAAACCACTTCCTTTGGGCTTCTTTGGGAGCTTGCCTTCAGGCTTCCAAACACAGAAGGCTCTCAGCACAAGGATTGGTAGTGGAAGAACAATCACTGCCTTGGATTGGGTTGAACCCCTCTGCCCCTTAGCATCCAGGCACTAGTGGTGTGCCCCAAGGATCAGTGCTGGGCCCCATGCTCTTTAACATCTTCATTGATGATCTGGAGGAGGGCATGGAGTCCATCTTCAGTAAGTTTGCAGATGACAGCAAGCTGGGGGCAGGAGTTGATCTGTTAGAGGGTAGGAGAGCTCTGCAGAGGGACCTTGCCAGGCTGGGCAGATGGGCAGAGGCCAAGGGCAAGAGACTGAACACATCCAAGTGCCAGGTGCTGCACATTGGCCACAACAACCCCAGGCAGTGCTACAGGATGGGGGCAGAGTGGCTGAGAGCAGCCAGGCAGAGAGGGACCTGGGGGTGCTGGTTGATGGTAGGCTGAACATGAGCCAGCAGTGTGCCCAGTGGGCCAAGAAGGCCAAGGGCATCCTGGCCTGCAGCAGGAACAGTGTGGCCAGCAGGAGCAGGGAGGTCATTGTGCCCTGTGCTCAGCACTGCTGAGGCCACACCTTGAGTCCTGTGTCCAGTTCTGGGCCCCTCAGGTTAGGAAAGATGTTGAGCTGCTGGAAGGTGTCCAGAGAAGGGCAAGAAAGCTGGGGAGGGGTCTGGAGCACAGCCCTGTGAGGAGAGGCTGAGGGAGCTGGGGTTGCTTAGCCTGCAGAAGAGGAGGCTCAGGGGAGACCTTCTTGCTCTCTGCAACTCCCTGAAGGGAGGTTGTAGCCAGGAGGGGGTTGGTCTCTTCTGCCAGGCAGCCAGCCCCTGAACAAGAGGACACAGTCTCAAGCTGTGCCAGGGGAGGGTTAGGCTGGAGGTGAGGAAGAAGTTCTTCCCAGCAAGAGAGATTGGCCATTGGGATGTGCTGCCCAGGGAGGTGGTGGAGTCCCCATCCCTGGAGGTGTTCAGGAGGAGACTTGATGGGGAGCTTGGTGCCATGGTTGAGTTGATTAGTTGGTGTTGGATGATAGGTTGAACTCAGTCTTGAAGGTCTCTTCCAACCTGTTCTGTTCTTATCTATTCTATTCACATTAACTTCCTTCTGCTTTTGTGGTGCTTTTGGGTGGGGGTTTGGGTTTTTTGGGCCCTGGTAGAACTGTGGTTATTAAACCCAAGTCAGCCCTAGCCTCCCATCTTCAGATGAGGCTGCATCTCCCCCTGCCAAACAGAGATTTCCTTGGTTCTAGTCCTTCTGTTCCACCTCCCCCATTCAGCTCAGCTGTGGTGGGCTTGGCTCTGAGTGTTTCTGGCCATTCCTTCCCCTGCCCTCGGCTCAGGACCCTGCCTGAACTCCTCAGGGCTCCCCCCCCCCGACTCTGCCTGCATCCCAGAGCCCCACGTCGAGCCCCTGGGACTGCCCCTACCCTGAGCAGGGTGCAGGATCCCCTGTCAGCCTCCCAGGCCTCCAGCAGCACTGCAGCAATGCCAGGCTCCAGCTGCCCACTGCCCTGTCCCACCCTGCCACGAGCCCGGCCTCCATCTGTCCCCATCCCTGGGGACGGTGCCCAGGGCTGGGGCTGCCCCACACCCGTCACCAGCTGGCTCAGGGGGTCTCTGTGCTGGCACTGATCTCCCCTTCCATTAAGTGCAGCAGCACAGACTGGGCACTATTCACATTTGGGGTTGGTTTTGCCAGACCCTGCAAGAGGAGAAGGCAGGATCATAGAATCATGGATCTGTCAGGGCTGGAAGGGACCCCAAGGAGCAGCCAGTCCCAACCCCCTGCCATGGCCAGGGACACCTCACACTGCAGCAGGTTGCTCAAAGCCACAGCCAGCCTGGCTGCAAACACCTCCAGGCAGGAGGCTTCCACCACCCCCCTGGGCAACCTCTGCCAGGCTCTCACCACCCTCATGGGCAACAACTTCTTCCTCACATCCAAACTCAATCTCCCCACTTCTAGTTTTGCTCCATGCCCCCCAGTCCTATCCCTCCCTGACCCCCTCAAAAGTCCCTCCCCAGCTTTCTTGGAGCCCCCTGCAGATCCTGGAAGGCCACAATGAGGTCTCCTGGGAGCCTTCCCCTCTCCAGCCTGCACAACCCCAACTCCCTCAGTCTGTCGTCACAGCAGAGCAGCTCCAGCCCTCTGCTCCTCCTCGTGGCCCTTCTCTGGACACCTTCCAGCCCTGCTTCCATCTCAGCCTGCCTGCATGCTGCTTCTTGATGCTGAACCAGGGACTCTGCTTCCCCTCCTTCCCCCAATCTCCTCAGCAGTATTGTTTATGTTTCTCAGTGTTATTACTCCTGTTATGAGCTGCCTGAGGCAGCCACATCAAAGCACTGCAGAAGCCATGTGGTGCCAGCTCGAATAATAGCAACAAATGCTGGGCTCCCAAACCTTGGGTTTGATTTCATTGTTTCAATAGGAAATGAGCTGGTGTGATCCCTCTGTCTGGGAGAGCCTTTTTGAGTGCAGATCATTGTTCTGGCCCTCAAATCCCTGTTTCAATTAGAAAAGGAGGAAATACTTTGAGCTGATGCTCAGATAAGAGCTGTGAATGATATTTATCACTCTCTTAAGGAGTTTTCAGTTAGAACTTCACAGCACAGTCTCCCTTTCAGTCTAATATTGGTTGTTGGCATCTCCCATTCTCTATGGGGTGGCTGAAGTGATGCCACCGTTGTCTTGGTTCCCACTAGCTCCCCAGCACAATGTCCTGGCCTCCCTGGCAGCCTTGGGGGTTATGCCCTTGATGGGGGAGTGTGCCCAAGCCAAACTCAGGAGGTTCAACAGGACGAAGGGCAAGGATCTGCAGTTGGGTTGGGGCAATCACAGGCACTGATACAGGCTGGGCAGGGACTGGCTGGAGAGCAGCCCCAAAGGAAAAGCCTTGGGGGTTCTGGGGGAGGAGAAGCTCCCCAGGAGCCAGCAGGGAGCACTTGCAGCCCAGAGAGCCAAGCAGAGCCTGGGCTGCAGCAAGAGAAGCACAGCCAGCAGGGCCAGGGAGGGGATTCTGCCCCTCTGCTCCACTCTGCTGAGACCACAGCTGGAGCTCTGGGTCCAGCTCTGGAGCCTCTGTGCCAGGAAGGCTCTGGAGATGCTGGAAGGTGTCCAGAGAAGGGCCCCGAGGAGGAGCAGAGGGCTGGAGCTGCTCTGCTGTGAGGACAGCCTGAGGGAGTTGGGGTTGTGCAGGCTGGAGAGGAGAAGGCTCCCAGGAGACCTTCCTGTGGCCTTCCAGGATCTGCAGGGGGCTCCAAGAAAGCTGGGGAGGGACTTTTGAGGGGGTCAGGGAGGGACAGGACTGGGGGGGGATGGAGCAAAAGTAGAAGTGGGGAGATTGAGCTTGGCTGTGAGGAAGAAGTTGTTGGCCATGAGGGTGGTGAGAGCCTGGCAGAGGTTGCCCAGGGAGGTGGTGGAAGCCTCCTGGCTGGAGGTGTTTGCAGCCAGCCTGGCTGTGGCTGTGAGCAACCTGCTGCAGTGTGAGGTGTCCCTGGCCATGGCAGGGGGGTTGGGACTGGCTGCTCCTTGAGGTCCCTTCCAACCCTGACAGCTCTGTGCTTCAGGGGGATGCCATTGGAGCCATTGCTCACACACAGGTGTTCAAGGAGCTGTCCCACAAGGGCTGTTTGGGTGCCTCAGGCCTCTGCTGTCAGGCCTTGGGTGTCGTGGGGGTAGAGCAGCACATTGAGGTCATCATCTTTGTCCCAGGCCTCCTGCAGCCATTCCCAGCTTGGGAGGAAAGGCTTCAGTCTGGCCCTTCTGTATCTGCCCCGGAGGCCTTTGCTTTGCCCTCCCAATGGCAGGAAGGGCCAGCTTTAGGTCCTGGCAGTGTGGAGGACTGATGGGTTGGGTAAGCCTAGCTTCTGCAACGAGGCACTGCTGTGGTTCTGAAGGAGCTCTCTGCCTGTTCCAGCCTGGTTGCCGCTGCTGTCCAAAGGATGCCTCAGACAGGGGCTGGGAGTTTGTGGCTTTTCCTTACTACTGTGGTTTCCAACCCCCCCAGTTTTCCCTGTTCTGAAAGCTGGTTTGTGTTGTGCTCTGTATTAGAGTCTGGAAGCAGATGAGACTGGAGATGTGGAAGTAATTCTCCCAAGTGAGGGAAGTGAGACGCTGGCACAGGTTGCCCAGGGAGGCTGTGGCTCCTTGGGGGTGTTCCAGGCCAGGCTGGATGAGGCCTTGAGCAAGCTGATCTGGTGGGAGGTGTCCCTGGCTATAGCAGGGGGGTTGGAACTGGATGACCTTCGAGGTCCCTTCCAACTTAAACCATTCTATGAATCTGTGGAGCTATGAATCTCGAGTGAAGCACTTTACAAGCATCCCCCCAAAACCTGCATGGGAGGGATTGGGACTGATCTGAGCTCATGCCCTGCCCAGCTGATGGCAAGCTGGCAGCCCTCCCCTCACCTTGAGCTTTTTAGTGTGGTAAATGCCCACTGAAGTGTTGTGGAGCCCTCAGCTGCCCCTGCCTGCATGTCTGCAGGCTGCTGACACCCACCCAGAGGTCCAAGCCAGATTTGGAGCTGCAGGACACCCATAACTTAGGGAGGAAGGTGAAACTCAGTCTTCTTCCCTATCTCTTCCCACCTCTCCTTCCTGAGGCTTCTTCACATCTGTTTTGCTCCAGAACTTGAGAACAAATGGCTGTGTCCTTCCTGGTCAAATGTCTTCTCCATTCTTGTGTTTATCTTCTCTTCATGTCTTGTTGAGCACTTGCAGAGGTCCTTGACAGCGCTGGCCTGGGAGGGTGATTAAATCATGATGTACTAAACCCTGCCAAAGCTGAAGTGAAAGATGTTTAACATTCCCCAGCCCTTCATCATGCATAAGCCTTGACTCAGTTGTTTGGTTTTTTTCCCTAAGACTGAGCCAGTCTCCTCTGAAAACACTCCTGGGAAAGCTGCTCCTCTGCTTCTGAGCCAGCAAAACCCTCTTCACTTGCTCAGATCCTGGGCAGCAGACAGAGTGTGGGCAGCAGGGCAGGAGAGGGGATGCTGCCCCTGGGCTCTGCTCTGCTCACACCTCCCCTCCAATCCTGTCTCCAGCTCTGGGGTCCCCAGCAGGAGAAGGACACAGAGCTGCTGGAGGGAGGCCAGAGGAGGCCCCAGAGATGCTCCCAGGGCTGGAGCAGCTCTGCTGGGAGCACAGGCTGAGGGAGCTGGGGGTGTGCAGCCTGCAGAGGAGAAGGCTCCAGGGGCACCTCAGAGCTGCTGCCAGCAGCTGAAGGGATCCTGCAGGAAGGCTGCAGAGAGACTTTGGCTGAGGGGGTCTGGAGCCAGGCCAAGGGGCAATGGTTTGGAGCTGAGGCAGAGCAGGGGCAGAGTGGAGCTGAGGCAGAAGTTGTTGAGTGTGAGGCTGGTGAGAGCCTGGCACAGGCTGCCCAGGGAGGCTGTGGCTGCCTCCTTGCTGGGGGTGCTGAAGGCCAGGCTGGCTGAGGCCTTGAGCAGCTGAGTGGAGCTGAGAGGTGTCCCTGGGCATGGTGGGGAGCTTGGAGGAGCTGAGCTCTGAGCTCCCTTCCAGCCTGAGCCATCCTAGGAGTCCATGGTTTGATGAAGGGGCAGCTTCATGTGCTTGGCACCTTGGTCCTGGTGGGTAACAAACTCCAGCTGGTAGCTTCCCGAGGCACAGAGTGATGGCAGGATGGAGAGGTGAACTCAGCCTTAGGTAGCAATGCTTGCAACACACACAAAAGGAAGCCTGGAGAGCTGTGGTGCTGGTGTGCAGACTTTCTGGCTCCAGGAGCCAAGGGAAGGAAAGGTGTTCGGTAATTGCAGTGCACAGAAGTAATTTTGTCATCCCTTAAAAGTTAGGAAAGGCTTTCACTGAGGCAGAGCATTGGGTTTCTCTCCTGGGAGACCACACCTGGGCTGCTGTGTCCAGTTTTGGGCTCCCAGTTCAAGAGAGACAGGGATCTGCTGGAGGGAGCCCAAGGGAGAGCTGTGAGGAGGATGGAGGGACACCTCCCACCAGCCCAGCTTGCTCAAGGCCTCATCCAGCCTGGTGCTGAATACCTCCAGGCAGGAGGCAGCCACAGCCTCCCTGGGCAGCCTGTGCCAGAGTCTCCCCAGCCTCACTGGGAAGAATTTCTTCCTCCTCTGCAGTCTCAATCTGCCCTCCTCAAGCTTCAATCCATTCCCTCTCACCCTGTCACTCCCAGCCCTTGGCAAAAGTCCCTTCCTGGCTTCCTCCTCCTCCTGGGAGGCTGCTCTGAGGTCTCCCTTGAACTTTCTCTTCACAATCACTAGTGGTGTGCCCCAAGGATCAGTGCTGGGCCCCATGCTCTTCAACATCTTTATTGATGATCTGGATGAGGGCATTGAGTCCATCATCAGTAAATTTGCAGATGACACGAAGCTGGGGGCAGGAGTTGATCTGCTGGAGGGCAGAGAGGCTTTGCAGAGGGACCTCGACAGGCTGGACAGATGGGCAGAGGCCAGGGGCAGGAGATTGAACACATCCAAGTGCCAGGTGCTGCACTTTGGCCACAGCAACCCCAGGCAGTGGCCCCTTGCCTGGCTGCTCACCACAGCCATTGGGACTGATGGGTTTGGTTTTTTTTTTGCTAGCAGAGAATAAAAGAGAGAGATTCCCCTCCCCATGGTTGCAGCAGAGGCTTCAGCAGGGCAGCAGGACGATCTGGATGAGGGGATTGAGACAGTCATCAGCAAATTTGCAGATGACACCAAGCTGAGAGCAGATGTTGGTCGGTCAGAGGGTAGGAGGGCCCTGCAGAGGGACCTTGACCGCCCCTGTACGCTGCACTGGTTAGGCCACACCTTGAGTCCTGTGTCCAGTTCTGGGCCCCTCAGTTTAGGAAGGATGTTGTGTTGCTGGAGCATGTCCAGAGAAGGGCAACAAAGTTGGTGAGGGGTTTGGAACACAAGCCCTATGAGGAGAGGCTGAGGGAGCTGGGGTTGCTTAGCCTGGAGAAGAGGAGACTGAGGGGTGACCTTATTGCTCTCTACAACTACCTGAAGGGAGGTTGTAGCCAGGCAGAGGTTGGTCTCTTCTGCCAGGCAGCCACCACCAGAACAAGAGGACACAGTCTCAGGCTGCACCAGAGCAGGTCTAGGCTGGATGTTAGGAAGAAGTTCTCCACAGAGTGATTGGCCATTGGAATCGGCTGCCCATGGAGGTGGTGGAGTCACCTTCATTGGAGGTGTTCAGGAGGAGGCTTGATGGGGTGCTTGGTGCCATGGGTTAGTTGTTTAGGTGGGTTGGATTGGTTGATAGGTGGGATGTGATGATCTTGAAGGTCTCTTCCAGCCTGGTGTATTGTATTGTATTGTATTGTATTGACTGGACAGATGGGCAGAGCCCAACAGGATGACATTCAACAAGTCCAAGTGCCAGGTGCTGCACTTTGGCCACAGCAACCCCATGAAGGGCTACAGGCTGGGGTCAGAGTGGCTGAGAGCAGCCAGGCAGAGAGGGACCTGGGGGTGCTGATTGACAGCTGCCTGAACATGAGCCAGCAGTGTGCCCAGGGGGCCAAGAAGGCCAATGGCATCCTGGCCTGCATCAGGAAGAGTGTGGCCAGCAGGAGCAGGGAGGTCATTGTGCCCCTGTACTCTGCTTTGGTTAGGCCACACCTTGAGTCCTGTGTCCAGTTCTGGGCCCCTCAGTTTAGGAAGGACATTGAGACACTTGAAGGTGTCCAGAGAAGGGCAACAAGGCTGTGAGAGGCCTTGAGCACAGCCCTGTGAGGAGAGGCTGAGGGAGCTGGGGTTGCTTAGCCTGGAGAAGAGGAGGCTCAGGGGTGACCTCATTGCTCTCTACTACTCCCTGAAGGGAGGTTGCAGCCAGGAAGGGGTTGGCCTTTTCTCTTTAGCACCCAGCACCAGAGGACACAGTCTCAAGCTGTGCCAGGGGAGGTTTAGGCTGGAGGTGAGGAGAAAGTTCTTCACTGAGAGAGTGATTTGTCATTGGGATGTGCTGCCCAGGGAGGTGGTGGAGTCACCATCCCTGGAGGTGTTCAAGAGGGGATTGGACGTGGCACTTGGTGCCATGGTCTAGTCCTGGGGTCTGTGGTGACAGGTTGGACTCGATGATCTTCGAGGTCTCTTCCAACCTTGGTGATACTGTGACAGGGCTGGAGAGCAAGTGGCCCCTTGCCTGGCTGCTCACCACAGCCCTTGGGACTGATGGGGTGTTTTTTTTGCTAGCAGAGAATAAAAGAGAGATTCCCCTCCCCATGCTTGCAGCAGAGCTAAGCTTTAACGTTCTTGCTGATTAGCAGTGACCCAAAAAAGGCTGCCTGGCATGGCTCTGCGATGGAGGACGTGTCAGTGAAGCTTAAAGTCTCCTCTCCTCCCCTAGGCCTCACTCTGCACTCAGGCAGCTGAAATGCCAGACCTCATTCGCTGGGCTGGGGAGGGAAAGGTTTGATCTAATCAGGGCTGAACATTTGCAAAGGTTTTTCCATTGCAGAGGGCTAAAAATGAGCTTCAAAAGAGGGCTGCCAGCAGCCCTGCAAAGCCTCTGCCTGGCGTGGAGAGCTCTGCCTCTGCTCTCTCCCAAAGGGTTTCCTCTTGCCCATTGTCATCAGAAGACCTTGCTGGAGTGCTCCTTGTGTGGCTAGTGCTCTTTGTGGGTTTGGTTGTGTCATTGCTATTGTTGCTGCTGCTACTACTACTATCAATCTTGCTGCTGCTACTACTACTATCAATCTTGCTGCTGCCCCCTTGCTCTTGCTGCCCCCTTGCTCTTGCTGCCCCCCTTGCTCTTGCTGCCCCCCTCTTGCTGCCCCCTTGCTCTTGCTGCCCCCTTGCTCTTGCTGCCCCCCTTGCTCTTGCTGCCCCCTTGCTCTTGCTGCCCCCTTGCTCTTGCTGCCCCCTTGCTCTTGCTGCCCCCTTGCTCTTGCTGCCCCCTTGCTCAGTCTCCAGCGGGAGAAGGACACAGAGCTGCTGGAGTGAAGTCAGAGGAGGCCACAAAGATGCTCCCAGGGCTGGAGCAGCTCTGCTGGGAGCACAGGCTGAGGGAGCTGGGGGTGTGCAGCCTGCAGAGGAGAAGGCTCCAGGGGCAGCTCAGAGCTGCTGCCAGCAGCTGAAGGGATCCTGCAGGAAGGCTGCAGAGAGACTTTGGCTGAGGGGGTCTGGAGCCAGGCCAAGGGGGAATGGTTTGGAGCTGAGGCAGAGCAGGGGCAGAGTGGAGCTGAGGAAGAAGTTGTTGAGTGTGAGGCTGGTGAGAGCCTGGCACAGGCTGCCCAGGGAGGCTGTGGCTGCCTCCTTGCTGGGGGTGCTGAAGGCCAGGCTGGCTGAGGCCTTGAGCAGCTGAGTGGAGCTGAGAGGTGTCCCTGGGCATAGTGGGGAGCTTGGAGGGGATGAGCTCTGAGCTCCATTCCAGCCTGAGCCTCTCTGTGATGAAAATGCAGCCCTGGAAAGCTAAGGGGACAGTGTCTCTGCCAGTCAGTGGAGCAAACAATTCCACCATCAGTCCTGCAAGGCATTTCCATGAGCTCCTTCAGTGCTGGAACAGGGAGACTGCTGTGTGCACCTAGGGCAGCTGTGCTGTGGCTAAGTGACAGCTTTGGGGAGCTCTCTCTAGAAGGCAGGTTCAGTGAGGCTTCTGAACTGTCTCTGCACTGGCTGTGTGCACTCCTGAGCCAAGTGTAGCCTTTGGTCTATCGTCTGGATGCTTTCCTGTACTCCTTTGCTAAGCTGGATTTTGTCCATGTAACATTCCTTGAACCAGGGTGATTCAGAGTCACAGAATGGTTTGGGTTGGAAGGGACCCCAAAGATCATCCAGCTCCAACCCCCTGCCATGGGCAGAGACACCTCCCACCAGCCCAGCTTGCTCAAGGCCTCATCCAGCCTGGTGCTGAACACCCCCAGGCAGGGAGGCAGCCACAGCCTCCCTGGGCAGCCTGTGCCAGAGTCTCCCCAGCCTCACTGGGAAGAATTTCTTCCTCCTCTCCAGTCTCAATCTGCCCTCCTCAAGCTTCAATCCATTCCCTCTCATCCTATCACTCCCAGCCCTTGGCAAAAGTCCCTTCCTGGCTTTCTTGTAGCTCCCTTCAGGCACTGGGAGGCTGCTCTGAGGTCTCCCTGGAGCCTTCTCTTCTCCAGGCTGGTGCTCCTGCTCTGGCAGGGGGTTGGACTGGGTGGTCTCTGGAGGCTCCCTTCCAACTCCTCCCAGTCTGTGGTTCTGTGGTTATGCGAAGCCATTCTCCTGAAGCTTGCAAACAGGGTGAAGGATTCAGCAGTGCTGGAGGAGGCTTTGAACTCTTTGTCCAGCATTAGTAATGAATCCAAAGCATCCTTAGAGAATCATGGAATGGTCAGGATTGGAAGGGACCTCAAGGAGCAGCCAGTCCCAACTCCCCTGCCATGGCCAGGGACACCTCACACTACAGCAGGTTGCTCACAGCCACAGCCAGCCTGGCTGCAAACAACCTCCAGGCAGGAGGAACCTGCTAAATACCTCTGAAAAAGAACAAAAGGTGGCATCTGAAGGATGTTCACCTGCTGAAGCCTTGCTGGTTAGGGCTTGACAGCCATGGATGTGATGTACTGAGAGAGAGGGAGGAACTGCAGTGGGGGGAGAAGTCAGGATCATCAAAACACCCAGAGGGAATCAGAGCTTCTCCAGCTGACCTACCCTCCATGAACCTTAATGCAGATGAGCTTTAAAGTGCCTTGCAGCTTCTTTCTTGGTTGGAAAAACACAAAGATCAACCAAACAACCCCCAGCCACCAAAGTCACAGTGAAACCATTCTCAGTGAGGGTTTCATCATTCAGCTCCAGTGGAGGAGCTTCCTCTGGGCATGACTTGGAGTGCAGATTTCCACCCTGAGGAAGGCAAGACCCTGGCTGGAGTCTCTCCCTCTGGCTGGCCTGAAGAATGAATTCCCTTTGCAGGCTCCCTGGCTTCTTTCATTCCTTTCCTTCAGCTCCAGCTTTTGTTGTGCTTGTGTTTGATTGCTTGGGTCTCTTAATCATGGAATCAATAAGGTTGGAAATGACCTCAGAGAGCATCAAGTCCAACCTGTCACCCAACACCTCGTGACTGCTAAACCATGGCTCCAAGTGCCACATCCAAGCCCCTCTTGAACATGATGCTGAGGAGGAAAGAATGGAATGGAATAGGGAGGAATGGAATGGAATAGGATGGAATGGAATGGAATAGGATGGAATGGAATGGAATAGGATGGAATGGAATGGAATAGAATAGGAAGGAATAAACCAGGTTGGAAGAGACCTTTGAGATCATCAAGTCCAACCTATCACCCAACACCTCATGACTACTAAACCATGGCTCCAAGTGCCACATCCAAGCCCCTCTTGAACATGATGCTGAGGAGGAAAGAATGGAATGGAATAGGGAGGAATGGAATGGAATAGGATGGAATGGAATGGAATAGGATGGAATGGAATGGAATAGGATGGAATGGAATGGAATAGAATAGGAAGGAATAAACCAGGTTGGAAGAGACCTTTGAGATCATCAAGTCCAACCTATCACCCAACACCTCATGACTACTAAACCATGGCTCCAAGTGCCACATCCAAGCCCCTCTTGAACATGATGCTGAGGAGGAAAGAATGGAATGGAATAGGGAGGAATGGAATAGGATGGAATGGAATGGAATAGGAAGGAATAAACCAGGTTGGAAGAGACCTTTGAGATCATCAAGTCCAACCTATCACCCAGCACCATCTGATCAACTAAACCATAGTACCAAGTGCCTCATCCAGGCTCTGCCTAAACACCTCCAGGGATGGTGACTCCACCACATCCCTGGGCAGCACATTCCAATGGCCAACAACTCTCTTGCTGAGAAGAACTTTCTGCTTGCCTGGAAGAAGAGACCAACCCCCACCTGGCTACAACCTCCCTGCAGGGAGTTGCAGGGAGCAAGAAGGTCTCCCCTGAGCCTCCTCTTCTCCAGACTAAGCAACCCCAGCTCCCTCAGCCTCTCCTCAGATGCAGATGCCAAACTCTTCTTCCATACATCTGAATGGGGAGTTGGTTTCTTTGGACCCTTTGGCACCTGAGCAAGTGCCCTGCTCCCCTTCATTCGTGCTCACAAGCCCTTGGCTCCTCTCTCACTTTGTGCCCATGTGGAGTTGGCCAAAGGAATCAGAGAGTCATGCAGAACCCCAGGGTTAGGGGTTGAAAGGGAGCTCCAGGGATCATCTGACTCGGTTTGGAGTCATGAGATCCCTTTGGCCTCTCAGTTTTTCCCTCATTGCTGCCTCATGTTGCTGGCCTGCTGCAAGGTTGCTGCCTCGTGTTCCATTTGCTGTCACAAGCAAGGAGGAGCAAAAGCAAGGATGGAGTTGTGCTAGAAAGTGTGGAAAGGTCAAGGCAAGTGGTTTGCAGGGCAGGGAGAGCAGAATGAGCAAGGTAGGAGCCTGGCCTCAGCAGGGCAGGAGCCTGGCCTCAGGAGGTTAGCAACCTGCCCAGGCACAGAATGTGAGGGGTTGGAAGGGAGCTCCAGAGAGCAGCCAGGCCAAGCCCCCTGCCAGAGCAGCAGCACCCAGGGCAGCTCCCACAGCAACACCTCCAGCTGCCTTTGCAAGGCCTCCACACAAGGAGACTCCACAACCTCTCTGGCCAGCCTGCTCCAGCCCTCTCACACCCTCACAGCCAAAAAGCTTTCCCTCCTCTTCCCCTGCCACCTCCTGTGTGTTTAAGGTGTTTAAGAAAAGCCTGGATGAGGCACTTACTGTCAGGGTCTAGTTGATTAGTTAGGGTTAGGTGATCAGTTGGGCTTAATGATCTTGGAGTTCCCTTCCTACCTGGTTGATTCTGTGATTCTCTGCTCCAGCTGCCACCCAGTGCCCCTTGGGCTGTCCTTGCACAGCCCTCAGCACAGCCTGGCTCCCTCCTCCCCACATTGCCCTGCACCTCTTGAGCCCCAGCACTGAGGGCAGCCCTCAGGCTCCTCTGCTCCAAGCTCCAAGCCCCAGCTCCCTCAGCCTGGCCTCCCAGGGAGATGGATGGTCAAGAGGGAGGGGAAGCAGCTGGGCAGAGAGCTGCCGGCAGCAAACACCTTGCCGCCTGCAGTCGGTTTGCCAACCCTTCTGTGAGCCAGCTGAGGGGAGGGCATTCAGTCAGTGCAAGGTGCTGCAGGGTGAACAAGGCGTCTCTTTGATGCTTTTTATGCCCTGTGATGGAAGAGGGTCGTTGGCAATGGTGGTGAGGCAGAGGGGGGTCCACGCAGCCCTTAGCCTCCCGTCGGAGGCAGAGCGATTCCTCTGGTGAGGAATCCCACGGTGCACAGCACCCAGCGGTGCCAGACTGCCCACAGCTCCAGGCATCCACTGCAGCAGGATGCCTCTGCTTGCTGCTGAGCTAGGCATGGATGAACTGATAAATGATGAAATGTGTCTGAAGGAGGAGGAAGAGGAGGAGGAAGAGGAGGAGAAGGAGGAGGAGGAAGGTCCAGCCCAGCAGAGCGCTCCGGTGCCCCCGGGGAGCAGCGTGGCTCCTGCAGCGGGGCTGCTCTGCTGTCACAGTGCTTTCATGTTTCATTCCCTTTGATTTGCTCTGCAGCAAGACTCAAGGTTGCCTGCAGGCAAAGCTGAGGAGCACTGCTGGGAGTGAAGCTCTGGGAAAGGCCCTTCAGAGACATTAGGCAAGGGGACACTTGACTGGTTGGCGTTGCAGTCCTGCCGTTGCGCTCTGGGTTGGGTTTGGGGTTCCCCCCGGTTGAGCTGAGGCTGTGGGGCAGAGGTTGCTGTTAATGCAGCGCCCTCCTTCCTCTGTGTGACCTTTGGGGGCTGTTGTGACAGCAAGGGGAGGAAAGAAAAGCCAAGCAAATGGTTGATTGGGGTGAGGGGGAGCAGGAGGCATGCAAAGGCCTCGCTGCTGCTGCAGGAGATGACTGCTGCAGAATTGGATGCGCTGAAGTCTGCTCGGCAGGGGGAAAAGAGCCTTGGTCCAGGCTTGTGTTCCTGCTGCCTGCAGGCATCCTGGGGGCATGAGGAGTTGCCAGGAAGAATTAACAGCCCCTAATTAATCCCTAGATGAGTGGCTTGTCAAATGGGAGCACATTGTTCCACTGCAGACTCTCCGGTGCTTGCACCTGGGAAAGAGCAACCCCACGGAGCAGGATGGGTTGGGGACTGAGCTGCTGGAGAGCAGCACAGGGGAAAGGGACCTGGGGAGTGCTGGTGGGCAGGAGGATGCCCCTGAGCCAGCAAGGTGCCCTGGGGGCCAAGAAGGCCAAGGGCATCCTGGGCTGCATGAGAAGGGCTGTGGGCAGGAGGGCAGAGAGGTTCTCCTGCCCCTCTGCTCTGCCCTGGGGAGGCCACAGCTGGAATCTTGTGTCCAGGTCTGGGCACCTCAGCTCAAGAAGGTGCTGGAGAGAGTCGATGGCAGAGCCCCCAAGCTGCTGCAGGCAGTGGAAGATCTCCCTGTGAGGCCAGGCTATAATTCAGCCCAGGATAGGAAGGTCTGAGAGCTTTGTTTTGTGCTTCACCAAACTGGTTCAGCCCAAACCTGGCTTTTGGGCCACCACAGTGCCAGGGAATGGCTGCACATGGAAAGCCGAGAGTGAGGGCTAGCAGCCTCCAAAGGGACCTTCTTGTGGCCTTCCAGAGAAGGGCCACGAGGATGAGCAGAGGGCTGGAGCTGCTCTGCTGTGAGGACAGCCTGAGGGAGTTGGGGTTGTGCAGGCTGGGGAGGAGAAGGCTCCCAGGAGACCTTCTGGTGGCCTTGCAGGATCTGCAGGGGGCTCCAAGAAAGCTGGGGAGGGACTTTTGAGGGGGTCAGGGAATGATGGGACTGGGGGGGGATGGAGCAAAACTAGAAGTGGGGAGATGGAGATTGGTTGTGAGGAAGAAGTTGTTGCCCATGAGGGTGGTGAGAGCCTGGCAGAGAGAGACTGGAAGCCTCCTGCCTGGAGGTGTTTGCAGCCAGGCTGGCTGTGGCTGTGAGCAACACCACTGTCTCTGCTCTCTGCCTGGGCTCTGAGCCATTGAGCTCTACCCTCTGCCTGTGACCATCCAGGCAATTCCTCACGCCCTGAACAGTCCACCCAGCAAACCCCCCATCTCTCCAGCTTGTTGAGTAGGATGTTGAGGGTGGCCTACATCTGGCAGCTGTAGGAAGGCTTCAGGAGGGGGGGGAAATTGGCTTCTGAGGAGCTTTGGGGCATTAGGTAAAAAGGAAATTGGAAGCTGATCCAAGTGTGGTGGGTGGTATGGGGGGGGGGGGGGAATGAAAGAGGGCCCAGAGCTGAGGGTGGGAGAACACCACAGCTGTAACAACTGAACTCAGAGTGTCTGTTTGTGTTCTGAAGCATAGGAAGTTGCCTTTCCACTTCTGATCTTGCCATGTGATGGAGGCATGCAGCACAGCACGAGGAGAGAGGCTGCTCCTGGATGGCTCTCTGCTTCCTCCTTACCTGCACCGCAGGTCTGTCAGCCTGCAGCTGGGAGCAGCACAGGGAGTGAGCTGTTGGCCAGGAGCAGCTGCTGCTTTTCTTCAGAGGAGGGGAGGTGAAATTTGCCCCACACAGAGTGCTGGTGGCCTCTGAGCTCCACATCAGAGTCAGGCAGAAGCCAGGTGTGTGGTACCAGCTTGCATCCACAGGCTTGAGCCTGGAGGTGTAGTCTGTGTCTGACCGCTCTGCAGCCTTCAGCCTTTCTGTCTTCTATTAGCAGCTTCTGCTCATGGGCTGCCATGCCATAGAGGCAGAGAATGGGTTGGGTTGGAAGGGAGCGCCAGAGGGCATCCAGCCCAACCCCTGCACCCAGCAGGGACATCCTCCACCACAGCAGCTTGCTCACAGCCTTCTCCAGCCTCCCCTTGAACAGCTCCAGCCATGGAGCCTCAGCTCCCTCCCTGGGCAACCTGGTGCAGTGTGGCAGCAGCCTCTTGGGGCAGAACTTGTTCCTCACAGCCAATCTCCATCTGCTCTGCTCTCCTTTCAAACACTTGCCCCTAGTGAATTTGAATCATTGGTGCACATGGGTTCTGCTGAGACCCCCACCTCCAATCCTGCCTCCAGCTCTGGGGTCCCCAGCAGGAGAAGGACACAGAGCTGCTGGAGGGAGGCCAGAGGAGGCCACAAAGATGCTCCCAGGGCTGGAGCAGCTCTGCTGGGAGCACAGGCTGAGGGAGCTGGGGGTGTGCAGCCTGCAGAGGAGAAGGCTCCAGGGGCAGCTCAGAGCTGCTGCCAGCAGCTGAAGGGATCCTGCAGGAAGGCTGCAGAGAGACTTTGGCTGAGGGGGTCTGGAGCCAGGCCAAGGGGCAATGGTTTGGAGCTGAGGCAGAGGAGGGGCAGAGTGGAGCTGAGGCAGAAGTTGTTGAGTGTGAGGCTGGTGAGAGCCTGGCACAGGCTGCCCAGGGAGGCTGGGCTGTGGCTGAGCTGTGGCTGTGGCTGTGGGGGTGCTGAAGGCCAGGCTGGCTGAGGCCTTGAGCAGCTGAGTGGAGCTGAGAGGTGTCCCTGGGCATGGTGGGGAGCTGAGCTCTGAGCTCCCTTCCAGCCTGAGCCATCCTAGGATTCTAACAGAAAGCTTCTTGAACGCTCCTGTGCCCTGGCAGCCACTGGAGAAGCCAACCTAGAGAGCAAAGGGTGAGAGAGGAAGCTCTTTGCTGTGTGTGCAGGAGCAGGCAGGGAGGCAGAGCTTGCACCAGGGGCATCACTCCTGAAAGCCTTTCAGAGCCGGGGGTTTTCTGCTTGTCTTTGTGCAGTTGATTGGCAGCTGCCTGCCCTCTTATTTGGAAGCAGAGTACCAGAGGAAATGGCCTCCAGTAATTGAGCTGAAAGTGGGTTGGGCTTTTTGTTTGTCTCCTTCTCTTTGAACAGGGAGAGAGGGGAGGTGAAAAGCAGGAGCCCTGTGGCTGCTGCAGGACTCACCTGAGCCCTGCCCATGCCACACAGCTGCTTTCTCTGCAACTCCAGGCACTTTTGAGGATGGGGTTGGAGTTCCTCTGTGCGTTACCCTGATCTCCTCCTCCCTGAGAGCTTCAGCTGAGCCAGCAAGCTGTGATTTGTTGGTGCCTCGTGGCAAGCCTGGGGCAAAAGGGGAGCAAGGGTGGGCAGCAACCCTCCTACCTGCCCCCAGACTGTGCAGGCAGCACAGCTGCTGGAAAGGGTGAGGAAGAGGTTTGCTTTGGCTCTGCCATGTTGCCCAACAGGGCATTTGTGCATGAGGGTGGGGTTGAAAACTGCTTGAGGTTTCTCACAGGGGGATGCCAGAGGGATGGTTCAGGAGGGAGACCCAGGGGCATGGAAGAACAGCAAAACAGAGCCTGGAGCTGCACAGTCTCAAGCTGCACCAGGGGAGGTTCAGGCTGGAGGTGAGGAGAAAGTTCTTCCCAGAGACAGTTGTCGGCCACTGGGATGTGCTGCCCAGGGAGGTGGTGGAGTCCCCATCCCTGGAGGTGTTCCAGAGGGGATTGGATGTGGCACTTGGTGCCATGGTCTAGTAGTCATGAGGTGTTGGGTGACAGCTTGGACTTGATGAGCTTTAAGGTCTCTTCCAACCTTATTGGTTCTGTGATTCTTCCTGTGTAAATGAGATGATGGTTTGGGTTGGAAGGGCTCTCCACAGCTCAACCAGTCCAAGCCCCCTGCAGTCAGCAGGGACATCCTCAACTAGATCAGATTGCCCAGAGCCTCCTTGAGCCTCACCTTGCATTTCTATAAGGATGGGGCCTCAACTACCTTCAGTTCTCATCCTGTGTGACTGCCCTGACTGTCTCCAGTCCTATCACTCCCTGACCCCCTCAAAAGTCCCTCCCCAGCTTTCTTGGAGCCCCCTGCAGATCCTGCAAGGCCACCAGAAGGTCTCCTGGGAGCCTTCTCCTCTCCAGCCTGCACAACCCCAACTCCCTCAGGCTGTCCTCACAGCAGAGCAGCTCCAGCCCTCTGCTCCTCCTCGGGGCCCTTCTCTGGACACCTTCCAGCACCTCCAGATCCTTCCTGGCACAGAGGCTGCAGACCTGGGCATAGAGGATCCAGAACTGGGCCCAGAGCTCCAGCTGTGGTCTCAGCAGAGTGGAGCAGAGGGGCAGAATCCCCTCCCTGGCCCTGCTGGCTGTGCTTCTCTTGCTGCAGCCCAGGCTCTGCTTGGCTCTCTGGGCTGCAAGTGCTCCCTGCTGGCTCCTGTGGAGCTTCTCCTCCCCCAGCACCCCCAAGGCCTTTTCTTCAGGGCTGCTCTCCAGCCAGTCCTTCCTGTAACAAAGGCTCCAGATCTGGATGCAGTACTCTGGGTGGGCATCCTGTCCAACCCCTGCAGGCAGCAGGGACACCTCCAGCCAGAGCAGGCTGCCCAGGGACACAGCCAGGCTGAGCTTGAATGGCTCCAGGGATGGAAGGGACCCTCCAAGGGCATCCTGTCCAACCCCCCTTCAGGCAGCAGGGACAGCTCCAGCCAGAGCAGGCTGCCCAGGGACACATCCAGGCTGATCCTGAATGTCTCCAGGGCTGGGGCCTCAACCGTATGCCTGGACCCTCTGCTGTAGGGCTGTGGTGGATCCCTGTGATGCTGCAGAGCTAGCCTCAGCTTAGGGAGGAGAGGAAGTTTTCACATTCCTCTCTTTGCCAGGTCTTGTGGAGGAGAAGAGTAACTTTGTGAAGGGAGACCTGGCCAGCTGTGAGGAGTTTTGCTGCTCCCTGCCATTGGCTCCTGCAACTCTTGGCAAGAGCTGCTGCGTGCTAGGCTGAGTCATGAGTGCAGAGCACTGCCTGGGCTTGAGCATTGTGGCATTTCCTGACTGTCTCCTTGGCAGTGGGATGAGGCTGGGGCATGTGTCCAGAGAAGGGCAACGAGCCTGGGGAGGTGTCTGGAGCACAGCCCTGTGAGGAGAGGCTGAGGGAGCTGGGGTTGCTTAGCCTGGAGAAGAGGAGGCTCAGGGGAGACCTTCTTGCTCTCTGCAACTCCCTGAAGGGAGGTTGTAGCCAGGTGGGAGCAGGCTGGCCAGAGAGGTTGTGGAGTCTCCTTGTGTGGAGGCATTGCAGAGCCAGCTGGAGGTGTTGCTGTGGGAGCTGCCCTGGGTGCTGCTGCTCTGGCAGGGGGCTTGGCCTGGCTGCTCTCTGGAGCTCCCTTCCAACCCCTGGCACTCTGTGACTCTGTCAGTCTGCACTCTCAGCTTTGCTGTGGCTGTGCTCTCAGAGCAAGGCCCTGCTGTTAATGTTTGACTGAGGCAGGTGGGGATGAATATTTATTCCAGGAAGCCCACTCCTGGCTGTCCATCCTCCCTCAGCTGTGAAGCCAGCAGAGGCAATATCCTGGAAGGGTTCACCAGGGCTTTGAATCCTAAGAAACCTGCTCCCTGTGACCTTGGGAAGGAAACAGCCAAGCAACTCAGAGCAGCAGTTTGGGGGTGGTTGGGGGTTTTTGGGGGGTGCTTTTGGGGAGCTTAATAACCAGACTCTTTTGGGTCCTGACATGGTTTGGGGGGCTTAATGTTTGATAGACTGACTGAGGGTTGTGCTCACTGCTTTTCCTTTCCCTCTTTTGGTTTTCTTTTTTGAGTGTTGGTTGGGGCTGGGGTTTGTGGTTGGGGTTTGTGGTTAGGGTTTGGGTTTTGGGTCCGGGCTGAGTTGGGGTTGGGGTTTGAGGTTTGGGGTTGGGGTTTGAGATTTGGGGGTTTGGGTTGGGATTTGGTTTGGGTTGGGTTTGGTTGGGGTCTGGGCTGAGTTGGGGTTGGGTTGGGGTTGGGTTTGGGGTTTGCTTGGGGTTAGTTTGGGGTTTGTTTTGGTTTGGGGTCTGGGGTTTGAGTTGGGGCTTTGGGTTTGGTTTGGGGGGTTGGGTTTGGGTTGGGATTGGGTTTGGGTTGGGTTTGGTTGGGGTCTGGGCTGAGTTGGGGCTGGGGTTTGAGGTTTGGGGTTGGGGTTTGAGGTTTGGGGTTTGGGTTGGGATTGGGTTTGGGTTTGGTTTGGTTGGGGTCTGGGCTGAGTTGGGGCTGGGGTTTGAGGTTTGGGGCTGGGGTTTGAGGTTTGGGGCTGGGGTTTGAGGTTTGGGGTTTGGGTTGGGATTGGGTTTGGGTTGGGTTTGAGTTGGGGTTGGGGTTGAGTTGGGGCTGGGGTTTGAGGTTTGGGGTTTGGGTTGGGATTGGGTTTGGGTTGGGTTTGGTTGGGGTCTGGGCTGAGTTGGTGTTTGAGGTTTGGGGTTGGGGTTTGGTGTTTGGGGTTAGGGTTGGGGTTGGTTGGTGTTTGGGTTGGGGTTGGTTGGGATTGGGGTTGGGTTGGGTTTGGTTGGGGTCTGGGCTGAGTTGGTGTTTGAGGTTTGGGGTTGGGGTTTGGTGTTTGGGGTTAGGGTTGGGGTTGGTAGGGTTGGGTGGTGTTTGGGTTGGGGTTGGTTGGGATTGGGGTTGGGTTGGGTTTGGTTGGGGTCTGGGCTGAGTTGGTGTTTGAGGTTTGGGGTTGGTTGGGGTTGGTTGGGATTGGGTTTGGGTTGGGTTTGGTTGGGGTCTGGGCTGAGTTGGGGTTTGGTTGGGGTTTGGGTTGGGGTTTGCTTGGGGCTTGGGGTTGGTTTGGGGTTTGTTTTGGGTTGGGTTTGGGCTGAGTTGGGGTTGGGTTGGGATTTGGTTTTGGGGTTTGTTTAGGGCTTGGGGTTGGTTTGGGGTTTGTTTTGGGTTGGGTTTGGTTGGGGTTTGGGCTGAGTTGGGGTTGGGTTGGGGTTTGGTTTGGGGCTTGGGATTGGGTGGGGGGGTTGGTTTGGGGTTTGGTTTAGGTTTTGGTTGGCTTTGGGGTTTGGGTTAGGTTGGGGGTTGGGGTTGGATTTGGGGTTGGGTTTGGTTGGGGGTTGGGGTTCTGGATGGGGTTTGGTTCTGGATGGGGTTTGGGTTTGGTTCTGTTTGGGTTTCTGGTTCTGTTTGGGTTTCGGTTTGGGTTGGGTTGCTGTTTGGTTTTGTTTGGGTTTTGGTTCTGGATGGGGCTTGGGTTTGGTTCTGGTTGGGTTTCTGGTTCTGGATGGGGTTTGGTTCTGGATGGGGTTTGGGTTTCTGGTTCTGTTTGGGTTTCTGGTTCTGTTTGGGTTTCTGGTTCTGTTTGGGTTTGTGTTTGGGTTGAGTTTCTGTTTGGTTCTGGTTGGGTTTTGGTTCTGGTTGGGGTTTGGGTTTGGTTCTGGTTGGGTTTCTGTTTGGTTCTAGTTGGGTTTGTGTTTGGGTTGGGTTTCTGTTTGGTTTTGTTGGGTTTTGGTTCTGGTTGGGGTTTGGGTTTGGTTCTGGTTGGGTTTCTGGTTCTGGCTGGGGTTTGGTTCTGGGGGGTTTGGTTTTGGGGTTTGGTTCTGTTTGGGTTTCTGGGGTTTGGGTTTCTGTTTGGTTCTGTTTGGGTTTCTGTTTGGTTCTAGTTGGGTTTGTGTTTGGGTTGGGTTTCTGTTTGGTTCTGGTTGGGTTTTGGTTCTGGTTGGGGTTTGGGTTTGGTTCTGGTTGGGTTTCTGTTTGGTTCTAGTTGGGTTTGTGTTTGGGTTGGGTTTCTGGGTTTTGTTGGGTTTTGGTTCTGGTTGGGGTTTGGGTTTGGTTCTGGATGGGTTTCTGTTTGGTTCTGGTTGGGTTTGTGTTTGGGTTGGGTTTCTGTTTGGTTTTGTTGGGTTTTGGTTCTGGTTGGGGTTTGGGTTTGGTTTGGGTTGGGTTTCTGGTTCTGGCTGGGGTTTGGTTCTGGCTGGGGTTTGGTTCTCTTTGGGTTTCTGTTTGGTTCTAGTTGGGTTTGTGTTTGGGTTGGGTTTCTGTTTGGTTTTGTTGGGTTTTGGTTCTGGTTGGGGTTTGGGTTTGGTTCTGGATGGGTTTCTGTTTGGTTCTGGTTGGGTTTGTGTTTGGGTTGAGTTTCTGCTTGGGTTTGGTTGGGTTTTGGTTCAGGTTGGGGTTTGGGTTTGGTTCTGGATGGGTTTCTGTTTGGTTCTGGTTGGGGTTTGGGTTTGGTTCTGGTTGGGTTTCTGGTTCTGGCTGGGGTTTGGTTCTGGATGGGGTTTGGTTCTGTTTGGGTTTCTGTTTGGTTCTGTTTGGGTTTCTGTTTGGTTCTGTTTGGGTTTCTGTTTGGTTCTAGTTGGGTTTGTGTTTGGGTTGGGTTTCTGTTTGGTTTTGTTGGGTTTTGGTTCTGGTTGGGGTTTGGGTTTGGTTCTGGTTGGGTTTCTGTTTGGTTCTGGTTGGGTTTGTGTTTGGGTTGGGTTTCTGTTTGGTTTTGTTGGGTTTTGGTTCTGGTTGGGGTTTGGGTTTGGTTCTGGATGGGTTTCTGTTTGGTTCTGGTTGGGTTTGTGTTTGGGTTGGGTTTCTGTTTGGTTTTGTTGGGTTTTGGTTCTGGTTGGGGTTTGGGTTTGGTTCTGGTTGGGTTTCTGGTTCTGGCTGGGGTTTGGTTCTGGCTGGGGTTTGGTTCTTTTGGGTTTCTGTTTGGTTCTGTTTGGGTTTCTGTTTGGTTCTAGTTGGGTTTGTGTTTGGGTTGGGTTTCTGTTTGGTTCTGGTTGGGTTTTGGTTCTGGTTGGGGTTTGGGTTTGGTTCTGGTTGGGTTTCTGTTTGGTTCTAGTTGGGTTTGTGTTTGGGTTGAGTTTCTGTTTGGTTCTGGTTGGGTTTTGGTTCTGGTTGGGGTTTGGGTTTGGTTCTGGTTGGGTTTCTGTTTGGTTCTAGTTGGGTTTGTGTTTGGGTTGGGTTTCTGTTTGGTTTTGTTGGGTTTTGGTTCTGGTTGGGGTTTGGGTTTGGTTCTGGTTGGGTTTCTGGTTCTGGCTGGGGTTTGGTTCTGGATGGGGTTTGGTTCTGTTTGGGTTTGGGTTTTGGTTCTGTTTGGGTTTCTGTTTGGTTCTAGTTGGGTTTGTGTTTGGGTTGGGTTTCTGTTTGGTTCTGGTTGGGTTTTGGTTCTGGTTGGGGTTTGGGTTTGGTTCTGGTTGGGTTTCTGTTTGGTTCTAGTTGGGTTTGTGTTTGGGTTGGGTTTCTGTTTGGTTTTGTTGGGTTTTGGTTCTGGTTGGGGTTTGGGTTTGGTTCTGGTTGGGTTTCTGGTTCTGGCTGGGGTTTGGTTCTGATGGGGTTTGGTTCTGTTTGGGTTTCTGTTTGGTTCTGTTTGGGTTTCTGTTTGGTTCTGGATGGGTTTCTGTTTGGTTCTAGTTGGGTTTGTGTTTGGGTTGGGTTTCTGTTTGGTTTTGTTGGGTTTTGGTTCTGGTTGGGGTTTGGGTTTGGTTCTGGATGGGTTTCTGTTTGGTTCTGGCTGGGTTTGTGTTTGGGTTGAGTTTCTGCTTGGGTTTGGTTGGGTTTTGGTTCTGGTTGGGGTTTGGGTTTGGTTCTGGATGGGTTTCTGTTTGGTTCTGTTTGGGTTTGTGTTTGGGTTGGGTTTCTGTTTGGTTCTGGTTGGGTTTGGGTTTGGTTTTGCCTGAGTTTTACTTTGGTTTGCTTTTATTCTTGGGTTTGGGGTTTTTTTCCCACCTCTGTGTCTGTTTCTCTTCTCTTTTTGCTGCTTGTTTGTTAGGTTTTGTCTCTGCTGTTGGCATTTATTTCCCCCACCGAAGCTAGAGGGTCATTGCTGTCGCTCTGCTCTGTGTTCCTGACCACCCTTTTAGTGCTCCCGGTTAGGCAGCGCTGCTGAACCAGGACGGCGACAGCCTTGCTCCATTAGCTCTGGCAGTTAATGTAAATGAGGACAATCAGGAGGAGAAAAGCGAAAGGAAATTGACTGTTCCTCCCCTCACAGCTCTGCCCAGCACTCCTTATTTCAGTGGAAGTCCAGCGCTGGGGGAGGTTGATCATCTGAGGTGAAGCCGATGTGTGATGGCCTGGAGAAGAGGAGGCTCGGGGAAGACCTCATTGCTCTCTGCAGCTCCCTGAAGGGAGGTTGTAGCCAGGTGGGGGTTGGTCTCTTCTCCCGGGCACCCAGCACCAGAACAAGAGGACACAGTCTCAAGCTGCGCCAGGGGAGGGTCAGGCTGGATGTTAGGAAGAGACTTGATGGGGTGCTTGGTGCCATAGTTTAGTTGATTAGATGGTGTTGGGTGATAGGTGGGACTTGATGATCTCAAAGGTCTCTTCCAACCTGTTCTGTTCTGTTCTGTTCTGTTCTATTCTATTCTATTCTGTTCTATTCTGATTCTGAAACTATTCTGTTCTGTTCTGTTCTGTTCTGATTCTATCTAAGATGAAACCTGGATGAAAGAGGAGGCTCAGGGAGACCTTCTTGCTCTCTCCAATTCCCTGCAGGGAGGTTGTAGCCAGGTGAGGGATGGTCTCTTCTCCCAGGTACACAGCACCAGAACAAGAGGACACAGTCTCAAGCTGTGCCAGGGGAGGTTCAGGCTGGAGGTGAGGAAGAAGTGCTTCCCAGCCAGAGAGATTGGCCGTTGGAATGTGCTGCCCAGGGAGGTGGTGGAGTCACCATCATTGGAGGTGTTTAGGCCGAGCCTGGATGAGGCACTTGGTGCCATGGTTGAGTTGATCAGATGGTGCTGGGTGCTAGGTTGGACTTGATGATCTCAAAGGTCTTTTCCAACCTGGTTAATTCTGTACTCTGCAATAATGACTGAGGGACCACTTCTTTCCTTCCCCCATGCTCCCAGTCTGAATCCCATGGTGAATGTTCTTCCTTTCAGGGCAGTGTTTAAAGCCCTCAGGCTTGGCCTTCTTTACAGACCTTTTTCTCCCTCCCCCCCCCCCTTTTTCTCTTGTGGTGCAGCTTGGGCTGATTGAAACCACATTGTTTTTTCTGTGTCTCCAAAGCAGTTCAGCACTTAAAAAAGGGAATCCTGGTATTGATTGGATCATGTTTGCTAAGTGGATGTCACTGGCTAATGCTTTTGTTAGGCTGTTGAGCTCCCCAAGATTAAGTGAGTGGTTACCATTAAGCACTTGCAGCTGGCTCCTATTAATTCCCACACTCTGGGCCTTGCTTTGTGACTAATATCTTGTCAACTAGGTTAGGACTTCGAACTGTTGTTAGAGGGCTGGAGCTGCTCTGCTGCGAGGACAGGCTGAGAGAGTTGGGGTGGTTCAGTCTGGAGAGGAGAAGGCTCTGAGGAGACCTAATTGTGGCCTTGCAGTATCTGTATGGGGCTCCAAGAAGGCTGGGGATGAACTTTTGAGGGTGTCAGGGAGTGATAGGACTGGGGGGCAAAACTAGAGGTGGGGAGAGAGTGGCTCCAGTCCCAGGCCACAGACTCTGGGAGGAGGAAATTTGTCTTGGACACTGTGTGTTCTTCAGCAGGATAAAGTTCATGGGCACAACAGAGCAGGCTCCAGGCTTGCTTGTAGCTGTTTTTTAACTGTGGGCTCCTTTTCAAGCCAAGAAGTTAACTATTTGCTCCTTCTGCCCTCCCAGCAATCCATTGACCTATTAGCCTCCTGCTGGAGCAGAAGTGGAGGCTGCAGGGGATGTGAGGCAGTGCAAAGGAGATCAGCTGTCTGTTGGTGCTCTCTGCTCTGCCCTGTGCCCTCTCTGCCCTGTGCTAGCAGAGCACAAGGGCCCAGCCCTGTGGTGTGGCCATTCCAACGGCAAGGAAGAGAAATAGAAGTGGGGAAGTTTAGGTTAGACATTAGGAAGAAGTTGTTGGCCATGAGGGTGGTGAGAGCCTGGCAGAGGGTGCCCAGGGAGGTGGTGGAAGCCTCCTGCCTGGAGGTGTTTGCAGCCAGGCTGGCTGTGGCTGGGAGCAACCTGCTGCAGTGTGAGGTGTCCCTGGCCATGGCAGGGGGTGGGACTGGCTGAGCCTTGAGGATCCCTTCCAGCTCTGACCATTCTGTGATTCTATGTCTTTAAAGCCATCCAGGTCCAGGGACCCTTCCTTTCCAAGGCAAAATCTGAGTCACTTAGGGGCTCCCCAGGTGAGAGCAGCGTTGGTAGCTGAGGGACTTCTGCAGGGACCAGAGGAGAGGCAATGGTTTGAAATGAGAGCAGAGCAGAGCAGACTGAGGTTGGTCTCCAGGCACTTAGCTATATTACTGCATTTCAAAGCTTCCTTTGAAAATGCCATGCTGGGTTTTGGGATGGTTGGTTGGTTTGTTAAGAGAGCAGAGGAGCAGATGATGAAGTCCCCAGCAGCAGCATTTACCTCTGGACAATGCTGCTCTCGACCTGCTGTGTTTTCATACTGGAAAAGGAGACCACAAGTTGGCTCTTTGAAAACAAATGGACTTTGGGAAGCTAATGAATCAAGCTGCAGTTGTTGGGTTGGTTGGTTGTGTTCAGTTTGGGTTTGGTTTGGGCACCTGGAGCTTCAAAACTCCAGAGCCTCCTTACCATGGGGATGGGGGTGGAACGCAGCAACAGGGTGCTCAGGGAGGTGGTTGAGGCTCCATCCCTGGAGATACTCAAGGTGAGGCTGGACAAGGATCTGTGCAACCTGATCTAGTGGAGGATGTCCCTGCTGACTGCAGGGGGGTTGGACTGGATGAGCTTTGGAGCTCCCTTCCAACTCAAACCATTCTATGGCTCTATGTGAGGAGCAAGTTCTGCACCAGGAGGCTGCTGGAACTGTGCAGAAGAGAAGGCTCCAGGCAGACCTCAGAGCAGCCTGCCAGGACCTGAAGGGGCTCCAAGAAGGCTGCAGAGGGACTGTGCCCAAAGGCCTGCAGGGACAGCAGCAGGGGCAAGGGTTTGAAAGGAGAGCAGAGCAGATGGAGATTGGCTGTGAGGAACAAGTTCTGCCCCAGGAGGCTGCTGCCACACTGCACCAGGTTGCCCAGGGAGGGAGCTGAGGCTCCGTGGCTGGAGCTGTTCAAGGGGAGGCTGGAGAAGGCTGTGAGCAAGCTGCTGTGGTGGAGGATGTCCCTGCTGGGTGCAGGGGGTTGGGCTGGATGCCCTCTGGAGCTCCCTTCTAACCCCTAACATCCTATGATCCTCCACAGGCCTCTGTTCTTGTAGCTCTTTGTCTTGCAAGGACAACATTTCTTTGGAGAGTCAAGAGCTCAGGCAGAGTGTGGTCAGCTCACAGCCCTGGCACCTGGCACCTCTGTGTGGTCAGAAAAGAGTTTCAACTCTGCCTCTGGGGTGCTGCTGCTGCCAAAACCTGCTGACAGCAAGATAAGGATCTTGCAGCCATGGTAGGCAGTGGGAGAAGACATCCTGAAGGAATTAGGGGAATGAAGTGACACTGGGCCAGGACAGGGCTAAACCTGGAGAAGAGGAGGCTCAGGAGAGACCTCATTGCTGTCTACAACTCCCTGAGGGGAGGTTGTAGCCAGGTGGGGGTTGGTCTCTTCTCCCAGGCCCCCAGCACCAGAACAAGAGGACACAGTCTCAAGCTGTGCCAGGGGAGGTTTAGGCTGGAGGTGAGGAAGAAGTTCTACCCAGACAGAGAGATTGGCCATTGGGCTGTGCTGCCCAGGGAAGTGGTGGAGTCCCCATCCCTGGAGGCGTTGAGGAGGAGCCTGGATGAGGCACTTGGTGCCATGGTTGAGTTGATCAGATGGTGTTGGGTGATAGGTTGGACTTGATGATCTCTGAGGTCTTTTCCAGCCTGGTTGATTCTGTGAAAGGCACAGATCCTTGCCCATTTCCTCACAGGAGTCTCACTTGTAACAAACTTAGGAGCCCTAAAATGTGATGTGATGTCCTTGAGCTCTTCCTCAGGAGCATCCATGCAGTTCAGCTGTGGCTGTTGGGTGTTGTGAACGTGCTCAATCTCCAAAACCACAATCCCCCCACCCCTCCAGCCTCAAATCCAGCCTCCTAAATGTGCCAACACCCAGACACAGCTCACACCTTCACCTGGGGAAGGGTCTGGAGCACAGCCCTGTGAGGAGAGGCTGAGGGAGCTGGGGTTGCTTAGCCTGGAGAAGAGGAGGCTCAGGGGAGACCTTCTTGCTGTCTGCAACTCCCTGAAGGGAGGTTGTAGCCAGGTGGGGGTTGGTCTCTTCTGCCAGGCAGCCAGCCCCAGAACAAGAGGACACAGTCTCAAGCTGTGCCAGGGGAGGTTCAGGCTGGTGGTAAGGAAGAAGTTCCTCCCAGCAAGAGAGATTGGCCATTGGGATGTGCTGGCCAGGGAGGTGGTGGAGTCCCCATCCCTGGAGGTGTTTAGGCTGAGCCTGGATGAGGCCCTTGGTGCCATGGTTGAATTGATCAGATGGTGCTGGGTGACAGGTTGGACTTGATGATCTCTGAGGTCTCTTCCAACCTTATTAATTCTGTCTTCTGAGCAGTGCTGTCCTCTTTGTAAAGCAAGGAGCGTGTGACAGGCACGGCCTTACAGACTGCACCGGGGCTCTGCTGCTCCTGCTGCTCTTCTGAGTCACTCTTGGGCTGTGTTCTTTTGTGAGCTGCTGGTGGGGCTGGGCTGGAGTTCATTTGCTCCTCTTGGCTGGCTCTGTGAGGCAGAGCTGCACTGCCTTTGCCTGCTGCCCGGCTCTCCTGCAGCAGGAAGCTTTGCTTTTCCCTCTCTCTCTCTCTCTCTCTCTCTCTCTCTGTGTTGGGGTTGTGTGGTTGGGTTGTTTGGGGTTTTGTTTTTTTTTGGGGGGTAAGCATGCCATGTTGCAACAGAACAAGCCAAGGAAAGTCAAAACTTCCTCTTCTCTCCACTCTGTAAACATTTCCTGGAACAATATTGCTCAGCTTTGAAATCCTTTCCAAGAGGTATCTGAAGACCTCCCTCCCTCTTTTCTGTGAGTCACTGGATCAGGGCAGCACTCCCTTCCCTGCCCTTCTCTTCAAGCCACTTCCAGGCAGCCTTGTTGAAGCAAGGGAGGGTTTGGTGCCTGGTTCAGCCATTCCCTCAGGACACACAGCTGCTTAGTGGCTGCTGGAGCTTCTTGGGAGTCTTTGGGCTCCAGTCCCAGGCCACAGACTCTGGGAGGAGGAAATTTGTCTTGGACACTGTGTGTTCTTCAGCAGGATAAAGTTCATGGGCACAACAGAGCAGGCTCCAGGCTTGCTTGTAGCTGTTTTTTAACTGTGGGCTCCTTTTCAAGCCAAGAAGTTAACTATTTGCTCCTTCTGCCCTCCCAGCAATCCATTGACCTATTAGCCTCCTGCTGGAGCAGAAGTGGAGGCTGCAGGGGATGTGAGGCAGTGCAAAGGAGATCAGCTGTCTGTTGGTGCTCTCTGCTCTTACCTGCTAGCAGAGCACAAGGGCCCAGCCCTGTGGTGTGGCCATTCCAACGGCAAGGAAGAGAAATAGAAGTGGGGAAGTTTAGGTTAGACATTAGGAAGAAGTTGTTGGCCATGAGGGTGGTGAGAGCCTGGCAGAGGTTGCCCAGGGAGGTGGTGGAAGCCTCCTGCCTGGAGGTGTTTGCAGCCAGGCTGGCTGTGGCTGTGAGCAACCTGCTGCAGTGTGAGGTGTCCCTGGCCATGGCAGGGGGTGGGACTGGCTGAGCCTTGAGGTCCCTTCCAGCCCTGACCATTCTAGGGTTCTGTGTTGCTTTCTTTGCTGTTCATGAGATGCTGATGCTGCTAAGGGGCTGCAGCCATGTATAGGCTCAATGCTGTCAGAGCAGCCTGGGGTGCAGTACAGAGTTTTGAGGGTATCAGGGAGTGATAGGACTGGGGGAGGGATGGATCCAAGCTAGAGGAGGGGAGGTTTAGATTAGACATTAGGAAGAAGTTGTTGCCCCTGGGGGTGGTGAGAGCCTGGCAGAGGTTGCCCAGGGAGGTGGTGGAAGCCTCCTGCCTGGAGGTGTTTGCAGCCAGGCTGGCTGTGGCTGTGAGCAACCTGCTGCAGTGTGAGGTGTCCCTGGCCATGGCAGGGGCGTTGGGACTGGCTGCTCCTTTCCAACACTAACAGTGCTGTGATGGTTCTTTGACCTCAGGTGAAGGAGGTGAGCTGGGAAGGTGCCTCAGAGTCAATACCTGGGGAAAACCAGAGCTGGTGGATCTCTGCACCACCTCTGTGCTATGGGAAGCTGCCAGTGGCTGTGTCTGGACCCAGGAGGGGCAGTGGGGTGCAGGGAGGGTGAGCTGCCCCTGTACTGGATGGCCGTTGGAGACGTTAGGCTGCTGCTCCAGATGGTTGCACTTTGTTTACTGAGCTTCCAGCTCTCCAAGCTTCCCCTGCCTCCCAAGCTACCACAGCACATGGGGACAGAGCTAACCTGGAGCTCTGCTGCAGCAGGGGACACCTCCCCCCAGCCTGTGGCACTGCTGCTCATTTAGCTTACAGTACGATTCCTACGTGACCCCCCCCTAGGTGATGCTGCTCTGGCAAGGGGTTGCAGTTGGATGAGCTCTGCAGGTCCCTTCCAACCCCTCACATTCTGTGATTCCCTCTGAACACAGCTTGAAGCTTGAGGAGGGCAGATTGAGGCTGGAGAATAGGATGAAATTCTTTCCAGTGAGGCTGGTGAGACTCTGGAGCAGGCTGGCCAGAGAGGTTGTGGAGTCTCCTTGTGTGGAGGCATTGCCAAGGCAGCTGGAGGTGTTGCTGTGGGAGCTGCCCTGGGTGCTGCTGCTCTGGCAGGGGGCTTGGCCTGGCTGCTCTCTGGAGCTCCCTTCCAGCCCCTCTCACTGTGATGCTGTGGTTCCATGTGGACCAGAAGCAAGCTTCTGCTGCTGCCAGGGGTACATCCTGACCAGTTTTATTCAGGTCGCTGCAAAGCAAGTTAGGTTGACTGTAAGTTTCCAGATTTAAGGAGGTGTTGGATGTTCAGAAGAGTGAAAAGGGTCTCCCTCCCCCTCTGTAGAACAATGGGGATTCCCTAAATATTGCCCAAAGTGGCTGGGGAGACTCTGGCACAGGTTGCCCAGGGAGGCTGTGGCTGCCTCCCCCCTGGAGGTGTTGAAGGCCAGGCTGGATGAGGCCTTGAGCAGCCTGGGCTGGTGGGAGGTGTCCCTGCCCATGGCAGGGGTTGGAACTGGATGTCCTTCAAGGTCCTTTCCAACCCAACCCATTCCATGGATCTCTGAACACACTCCCACCTTTAGGAGAGCTCTGCAGCAGTTGGCAGCAGCTTTGTGAGCCACAGAACCACAGAGCTGTCAGGGCTGGAAGGGACCTCCAGGAGCAGCCAGTCCCAACCCCCCTGCCACGGCCAGGGACACCTCACACTGCAGCAGGTTGCTCACAGCCACATCCAGCCTGGCTGCAAACACCTCCAGGCAGGAGGCTTCCACCACCTCCCTGGGCAACCTCTGCCAGGCTCTCACCACCCTCATGGCCAACAACTTCTTCCTCACATCCAAGCTCAATCTCCCCACTTCTAGTTCTGCTCCATCCCCCCCCTGTCCTGTCACTCCCTGACCCCCTCAAAAGCTGAAGCTAAAAAGTGAAGCTGCCTGTGTCCATCTCTTATCCCTGAACCACCACTTTCCATATTTATTCCTTCTTGATTTAAGAAGGAAGGATGCTCCCTCCTTCCCCCCACCTTTTTTCTCCCCCTCTCCCCTCTCCTTTCTCCTCATGGTCACTTCAAGCTGACAGGTTGTGCTGGCACCACATGGCCTTCTTGGGGGCGGGGGACGGGGCGGGGCTGGAATTGATTCCCCTCCTTTGGTCTCAGCCCAGGCCTGTGCATGTTGGTGCAGGAGGCATCCATTGGAGAGAGCTGGAGCTGTCCTTCCCACACCAATTAAAGGAGAGAAAAGATCTCCTCCTTTTCTTTCTTGGTTTGTTTCCCCCCCCCCCCACCCCTTGCTTCATGCCAGGGTCATCATTTCTGCCTAATGATGATTTGAAGGCTCCTGGGGCTGGGTTGGATGATTAATTATGCTTTCAGATGCCTAGGGCTTCCAAGAAGCACACAATTATTATTTATTAAAGGCAGAGCACCAGTAAATAGCAGGGAGAGGAGCTTTGAATAAGCATGGAAGGAAGGGGGTGGGGAGGGGAAGGGGGGAAAAGAGTGGAGGATGTTTTCTGCTGCACCCAAGCAGCTTTGCTTTGGGCTTGAGGCTGTGTGGAAGAGTGGAAGCTCTCAAGGGAGCTCGCCAATGATACTGTGCCAAGCACCTCAGATCACTGAAGATCAAGACACAACAGGATGGGAAGAGAGACAGGAGAGGTCTCAGAGTCAGGAGCCTGACTTTAGCAGCCCCAGTTCCCCCAGGTAGATGACAGTCCTTGTGACTATCCCTCACAGGGTGATAAGGGTTGGAAGGGACCTTCAAAGACCATAGAATCACAGAAGTGTCAGGGCTGGAAGGGATCCTCAAGGCTCAGCCAGTCCCAACCCCCCTGCCATGGCCAGGGACACCTCACACTGCAGCAGGTTGCTCCCAGCCACAGCCAGCCTGGCTGCAAACACCTCCAGGCAGGAGGCTTCCACCACCTCCCTGGGCAGCCTCTGCCAGGCTCTCACCATCCTCATGGCCAACAGCTTCTTCCTAATGTCTAACCTAACCTCCCCTCCTCTAGCTTGGATCCATCCCTCCCCCAGTCCTATCACTTCCTGACACCCTCAAAAGTCTGTACTGCACCTCAGGCTGCTCTGATATCATTGAGCCTACACATGGCTGCAGCCCCTCAGCAGCATCAGCATCACCTCAGGAATAACAAAGCAAGCAACACAGACCCATAGAATTGTCAGGGCTGGAAGGGACCTCAAGGCTCAGCCAGTCCCAACCCCCCTGCCATGGCCAGGGACACCTCACACTGCAGCAGGTTGCTCACAGCCACAGCCAGCCTGGCTGCAAACACCTCCAGGCAGGAGGCTTCCACCACCTCCCTGGATCATCAAGTCCCAACCCCCTGCCAGAGCAGGAGCATAGAATCCAGCACAGGTCACACAGGAGCACAGCCAGATGGGGCTGGAAAGCCTCCAGAGGAGGAGACTCCTTTCCCTCCTTTCTGCTCCAGGCCAAGCAAGCATCTCTGACGCTCCACCGCCTGCCCAGCTCCGTGGCTGCTCCCAGCCCCTATCCCAAAGGTCAGCAGGTGGAAATGCACAGCCCAAAGGAAAGTGCTCTGCGTGCTGCTGCTGGGGAGCTCTGCTGGGAACTTTTAGCCTCGAAGGTTATAAAAGGCTCCTAACGACTCCTCTCCTGCCGCTTTCAGCCTCTTTGTCTTCCCCTGCACAATAACTGGAATCACTCCATGGTCTTCCCAGCGGTCCCAGGAGGGGTGTGACTGAACAGCAGCCTGGAGAAAGCACTACCCCTTTGTTCTGCTTGAGGAGCCATCCGAGAGGGACTTTGCCCTCTGCAAGCCTGGCTGGAATCTGTTGCTGGCTTGGGCAGCAACACTCTGTGCTGGGTTAGGAACTGGCTGGAGGCTGAGCCCAGAGAGTGGTGGTGAATGGTGCCACAGCCAGCTGGCAGCCAGGCACCAGGGGTGTGCCCCAGGGATCAGTGCTGGGCCACATCCTCTTTAACATCTTCATTGATGATCTGGAGGAGGGGATTGAGACAGTCATCAGCAAATGTGCAGATGACACCCAGCTGGGAGCAGATGTTGGTCAGTCAGAGGGCAGAAGGGCTCTGCAGAGGGACCTCGACCCACTGGACAGATGGGCAGAGCCCAACAGGATGGTATTCAACAAGTCCAAGTGCCAGGTGCTGCACTTTGGCCACAGCAACCCCATGCAGAGCTACAGGCTGGGGTCAGAGTGGCTGAGAGCTGCCAAACAGAGAGGGACCTGGGGGTGCTGGTTGACAGCTGCCTGAACATGAGCCAGCAGTGTGCCCAGGTGTCCAAGAAGGCCAATGGCATCCTGGCGTGCAGCAGGAACAGTGTGGCCAGCAGGAGCAGGGAGGTCATTGTGCCCCTGTACTCTGCTTTGGTTAGGCCACACCTTGAGTCCTGTGTCCAGTTCTGGGCCCCTCAGTTTAAGAAGGACATCGAGACACTTGAAGGTGTCCAGAGAAGGGCAACAAGGCTGTGAGAGGCCTTGAGCACAGCCCTGTGAGGAGAGGCTGAGGGAGCTGGGGTTGCTTAGCCTGCAGAAGAGGAGGCTCAGGATGGACCTCATTGCTCTCTACAACTACCTGAAGGGAGGTTGTAGCCAGGAAGGGGTTGGTCTCTTCTCTCTAGCACCCAGCACCAGAACAAGAGGACACAGTCTCAAGCTGTGCCAGGGGAGGTTTAGGCTGGAGGTGAGGAGAAAGTTCTTCACTGAGAGAGTCGTTGGCCATTGGGATGTGCTGCCCAGGGAGGTGGTGGAGTCACCATCCCTGGAGGTGTTCAAGAGGGGATTGGATGTGGCACTTGGTGCCATGGTCTAGTCCTGCGGTCTGTGGTGACAGGTTGGACTCGATGATCTTTGAGGTCTCTTCCAACCTTGGTGATACTGTGACACTGTTCCAAGAGCTGGAGAAGCCCGGGATGCTAAAACAGCGACCAACAGTGGAGTGCAAGAGAGGCGAGAGCCTGGTTGCTGTGAGTGGCTTTGCCTGCCAAAAAGCTGGTAACAGCATGTTGGGCAAGCAGCTTGCTTCCCTAATTGGAGCCACAGGCTTGTGATTAGAGACCTGAAGAACAGCAGCACCTCCTCTCATCTGAGCTCCCCCTCCCGAGCTTCGCTGCCGGGGTTCCTTGCTGGAGCGTTCCCCGGTGCAGGCTGCCTGCCCTTAGAGCCCCTTTCGTCTCTGGGCCCTCTTCTTTCCTGCTTGCAGACCTCTGCACCCTTTCAGCAGCTCAGCTGTTCCTAGCCCCCAAGCTCTGTGTGAGCTTGAAGCTGGGTCTGGGGTTGATAGGAGAGGTTTGTGCAGCTGTGGAAAGATGAGGGTGGTGTCCAGAGAAGGGCCACGGGGATGAGCAGAGGGCTGGAGCTGCTCTGCTGTGAGGACAGCCTGAGGGAGTTGGGGTTGTGCAGGCTGGAGAGGAGAAGGCTCCCAGGAGACCTTCTTGTGGCCTTCCAGGATCTGCAGGGGGCTCCAAGAAAGCTGGGGAGGGACTTTTGAGGGCGTCAGGGAGGGACAGGACTGGGGGGGGATGGAGCAAAACTGGAAGTGGGGAGATTCAGGTTGGATGTGAGGAAGAAGTTGTTGGCCATGAGGGTGGTGAGAGCCTGGCAGAGGCTGCCCAGGGAGGTGGTGGCAGCCTCCTGGCTGGAGGTGTTTGCAGCCAGGCTGGCTGTGGCTGTGAGCAACCTGCTGCAGTGTGAGGTGTCCCTGCCCATGGCAGGCAGGGTGGGACTGGCTGAGCCTTGAGGTCCCTTCCAGCCCTGACCATTCTGTGAGTCTGTGTAGCTCACTGAAAAGAGAACTAGGAGTAAGGATCTGGGCTGGGATTGCTGCTGGTGGGTGTTTGGAGCTCATGTGGGGCTCTGGTTTGGTTGTATTTGTGTGTTTTCAGATGCTGGTAGCAGGGATGTGGCAGTGCTGTGATGGCTTAACCAGATAAAGGAGCTTTGCCCCAAGGATCACTACTGGGTCCAGTTTTGTTCAATATCTTTATCAGCAACCTGGGTGTGGGGATTGAGTGCAAGTTCCTGGTGATACAAAACTGGGGGTGGGCTGACATGAGATGTGGGTAAAGGGGAACCTCATGAAGGTCAATAAGGACAAGTGCAGGGTCCTGCATCTGGGGAGGATTAACAGCAGGCACCAGGACAGGTTAGGAGCTGCCCTGCTGGAGAGCAGCTCCATGGAGAAAGACCTTGGAGTGCTGGTGGGCAGCAAGTGCAGCACGGGACAGCAATGTGCACTGGGGGCCAAGAGACCCAATGGGGTCCTGGGGGCCATCAAGCAAAGTGTGGCCAGCAGGGCTAGGGAGGTTCTTCTCCCCTCTGCTCTGCCCTGCTGAGACCTCACCTGCAATGCTGTGTCCAGTTCTGGGCTCCCCAGTTCAAGAGAGACAGAGACCTGCTGGAGAGAGTCCAAGGGAGAGCCAGGAGGATGATTAGGGGACTTGAGCATCTCCCATGTGAAGAGAAACTGAGAGCCCTGAGGCTGTTTAGTGTGGAGAAGAGAAGGCTGAGAGGGGATCTGATCAATGTCTATGAATATCTGAGGGCTGGAGGGGGCCAAACTCCTTTGGGTGGTGCACAGCAATAAGCCAAGGAACAGTGGAGACAAACTTGAACAGAGAAGGTTTGAGCTCAACATGAGGAGGAACTTGGCAGTGAGGGTGTGAGAGGGCTGGAGCAGGCTGGCCAGAGAGGTTGTGGAGTCTCCTTGTGTGGAGGCATTGCCAAGGCAGCTGGAGGTGTTGCTGTGGGAGCTGCCCTGGGTGCTGCTGCTCTGGCAGGGGGCTTGGCCTGGCTGCTCTCTGGAGCTCCCTTCCAACCTCTAATGCTCTGTGCTTGTGAAACACAAATGGTCGGTGCTGGATGTCTAGACAGAAATGGCTCTCAAGGGCTAGTGTTTTGAAGCTGGCTTTGGATTTCAGGCTCAGGATCACTGAGAGTTATGTGGAGCAGTCCAGTCTTTGCAGTCAGCCTGCCCCAGGACACACTGCACTCCAGCAAAGTCCCTCAGCATTTCATATTCGGGTGTGGTTACAGAATCACAGTGTTAGGGCCAGCAGTGCCCTCCTGCAGCCCAGCAGGCAGCTGTGTGCCAAGCTGGAGCCAGAGGAGTGTGGGCAGCAGGGCAGGAGAGGGGATTGTGCCCCTGGGCTCTGCTCTGCTCAGACCTCACCTCCAGTCCTGCCTCCAGCTCTGGGGTCCCCAGCAGGAGAAGGACACAGAGCTGCTGGAGGGAGGCCAGAGGAGGCCACAGAGATGCTCCCAGGGCTGGGGCAGCTCTGCTGGGAGCACAGGCTGAGGGAGCTGGGGGTGTGCAGCCTGCAGAGGAGAAGGCTCCAGGGGCACCTCAGAGCTGCTGCCAGCAGCTGAAGGGATCCTGCAGGAAGGCTGCAGAGAGACTTTGGCTGAGGGGGTCTGGAGCCAGGCCAAGGGGCAATGGTTTGGAGCTGAGGCAGAGGAGGGGCAGAGTGGAGCTGAGGCAGAAGTTGTTGAGTGTGAGGGTGGTGAGAGCCTGGCACAGGCTGCCCAGGGAGGCTGTGGCTGCCTCCTTGCTGGGGTGCTGAAGGCCAGGCTGGCTGAGGCCTTGAGCAGCTGAGTGGAGCTGAGAGCTGTCCCTGGGCATGGTGGGGAGCTTGGAGGGGATGAGCTCTGAGCTCCCTTCCAGCCTGAACCCTTCTGTGACCCTGTGAATTTTAAGTGGGTTTTGTATGCAGGAGTTGCAGTGCAGCTTTTGTTGGATGAAATGGTCCAAACCTGCTTGCAGATTGGAAGTGCACCAGGAGAGGAGGTGAGGCAGCAGCTGGGAGACTTCTCCATGGATATTTGGTTTTGGTTTACACATAGATCCCTCTGATGTTTGCAAGGTAAAGAACCTCGGCCGGGATGTGCCGTAGGGTACGACAGGGGGGATGGGCGGGGGGGTCTTTTCCAACCTGGTTAAATCTAGTCTAGTCTAATCTATCTTGAAGGCAAATGTTTCCACCACTGGTAGCAATACAAACCCAGCCACCCCTCTAGCTGCTAATTGTGTGCCCACAGCTCCTTGCCTTGTCTTTGTGCTCGTTGAAATGTCTGCGTTTCTGGGGGCCGGAATACCTCGCGTTGGTAAAGAAGGCTTGGTTGCTTCATGCAACCTTAGGGCTGTGCTGACACCAGAGAGTCTTAAGGTGCTTCTCATCCATGGAAGGTTTTCAACAAAGCAAAATGAAGGGCTGGAGAAGCTCCCCTGTGGGGCCAGGCTGGGAGAGTTGGGGCTGCTGAGCCTGGAGAAGAGAAGGCTCCAGGGAGACCTCAGAGCAGCCTTCCACTCCCTGAAGGGGGCTACAAGACAGCCAGTGTGAGGTGTCCCTGGCCACGGCAGGGGGGTTGGGACTGGCTGAGCCTTGAGGTCCCTTCCAACCCTGACAGTTCTGTGGTTCTGTGACTCACAAAGCTGCTGCCAACTGCTGCAAAGGTGGGAGTGTGTTGAGAGATCCATGGAATGGGTTGGGTTGGAAAGGACCTTGAAGGACATCCAGTTCCAACCCCCTGCCATGGGCAGGGACACCTCCCACCAGCCCAGGCTGCTCAAGGCCTCATCCAGCCTGGCCTTGATCACCTCCAGGGGGAGGCAGCCACAGCCTCCCTGGGCAACCTGTGCCAGAGTCTCCCCAGCCACTTTGGGCATTATTTAGGGAACCCCATTGTTCTACAGAGGGGGAGGGAGACCCTTTTCACTCTTCTGAACATCCAACACCTCCTTAAATCTGGAAACTTACAGTCAACCTAACTTGCTTTGCAGCGACCTGAATAAAACTGGTCAGGATGTACCCCTGGCAGCAGCAGAAGCTTGCTTCTGGTCCACATGGAACCACAGCATCACAGTGAGAGGGGCTGGAAGGGAGCTCCAGAGAGCAGCCAGGCCAAGCCCCCTGCCAGAGCAGCAGCACCCAGGGCAGCTCACACAGCAACACCTCCAGCCTTGAGGCTGCTTGAGGAGCTGTCTGCACTCATTGCCCACCGCAGGACTTCCCCAGCCTTGCGGGACCGGGGCGGGGGGGGATATGGGGGGTTGGGGAGCGGGGCGCACCAACGGGAGGCGGCACAGCCGCCGCCGCCGAGCGCCTTGGCACGGAGCTCGCCCGCCGCTTGCTGCCCGCTGCCGCCGGCTGAGCGAAGGGAAACGAGCAGGAATTAGGTCAACTGAGCTCTTGCTTTGCTGCTTGGGAAAGCGAGGAGCAGCTGCTGAGGCGGCCGCAGCAAGAGGTTCCCTCTGGGAAGAGCCAGACCAAAAATCGCAGCCGTGGGGGGCGGGGAGGGATGGGTTAGGACGGCGGCGGTCGCGGCGGGGAGAAGGAGGCCACCGAGGGCTCTGCCTCGGTGTTGGCTTCATAGAAACAGCTCTGGGGCAAGGAAATGGAAGAATATTTAGTCCCCCCACCCCACCCCTCCGCTATTACCGCCCTGAAAACGTTCCCTCTTCCCTTCCCCTCCTCCGTCTGTTATCCGCAGCGTCGAGGTGGGGCTGAAATCCGCGTTCGCGGAGGGGAAGAAACACGCTGGGTTGGTCCTGGCTGGGGTTTAGCAGCCGCGGAGAGACAGAGGGGTTGGGGGTTTTATTTCCCTTCTAGCTGGAGCGCAGGCAAAGCTTCCCCGGGCCGGGCTGGGCTCCCCGCCAGGATGCTTGGGTGAGGGGGAGGAGTCGGTCCCCGGAGCAAAAGGGCAAAGAGGCTGCGGCTGCTTTCGGCTTGGGGTGCTTCGCTGGTTTGTTTTGTTGTCTGGTGGGGGTTTTATTTCCCCTCCCCCCTTAATCCATCCGGATGAGTTCCTTGGTTCGTGCTCAGCGAGCCTGCAGAACGAGCTGGGTCAGCAGGACTGGAAGGGGGGGGAAGGTAGGGGGCTGCCCATCTCTCCTCAGAAACCACAACTGAAGAGGGAAAGGGTCCCTGGAGTAAATGAAAGGTTTCCCTCACTTGCCCCCCTTTAGATACAGCATCTGAAAGAAAAGAGTAGAAATGCTGTGTCCAGCAGGGGCAGGGAGGGGATTGTGCCCTGGGACTCAGCTCTGGGGAGTGCTGTGTCCAGTTTTGGGCACCTCAGCACAGGAGAGATGTGGAGGTGCTGGAGCCAGGGCAGAGGAGGGCAAGGAAGCTGTGAAGGGCCTGGAGAATAGATCTGATGGAGAGAGACTGAAGGAGCCGGGGATGGTTAGTGTGACACAGAGGAGGCTGAGGGGAGACCTCATGGCTGTCTACAGCTACCAGCAAGGAGGTTGTGGAGAGGCTGCTGCTGGTCTCTTCTCCCAGGTGATTAGTGCCAGAGCAAGAGGGAATGGCCTCAAGCTGTGACTGGGCAGGGTTAGGCTGGGCAGTAGGAAACCTTTTTCCCATCCAGAGTGGTCAGGGACTGGCAGAGGCTGTCCAGGAAGGTGGTGGAGTCCCCAAGCTTGGCTGTGATTCAAGGTGGTTTGGATGTGGTGCTTGGGGCTGTGGTTTAGGGGTGACCCTTGCAGAGCCCCTTGCAGAGTCACACATCCAAGTGCCAGGTGCTGCACATTGGCCACAACAACCCCAGGCAGTGCTACAGGCTGGGGTCAGGGGGGCTGAGAGCAGCCAGGCAGAGAGGGACCTGGGGGGACTGGTTAAGAGTAGGCTGAACATGAGCCAACAGTGTGCCCAGAGGGCCAAGAAGGCCAAGGGCATCCTGGCCTGCAGCAGGAACAGTGTGGCCAGCAGGAGCAGGGAGGTCATTGTGCCCTGTGCTCAGCACTGCTGAGGCCACACCTTGAGTCCTGTGTCCAGTTCTGGGCCCCTCAGGTTAGGAAAGATGTTGAGCTGCTGGAAGGTGTCCAGAGAAGGGCAAGAAAGCTGGGGAGGGGTCTGGAGCACAGCCCTGTGAGGAGAGGCTGAGGGAGCTGGGGTTGCTTAGCCTGGAGCAGAGGAGGCTCAGGGGAGACCTTCTTGCTCTCTGCAACTCCCTGCAGGGAGGTTGTAGCCAGGTGGGGGTTGGTCTCTTCTGCCAGGCCCCCAGCCCCAGAACAAGAGGACACAGTCTCAAGCTGTGCCAGGGGAGGTTTGGGCTGGAGGTGAGGAGAAAGTTCTTCCCAGAGAGCGTTGTTGGCCATTGGGATGTGCTGGCCAGGGAGGTGGTGGAGTCCCCATCCCTGGAGGTGTTTAGGCAGAGCCTGGATGAGGCACTTGGTGCCATGGTTGAGTTGATCAGATGGTGTTGGGTGACCCGTTGGACTTGATGACCTCAAAGGTCTTTTCCAACCTGGGTAATTCTATTCTGTTTTGTTCTGTTTTGTTCTATTCTATTCTATTCTATTCTATTCTATTCTATTCTATTCTATTCCATTTCGTTCCATTCCAGTAGGGCTCTGGGTTGGACTTTGTGATCCTGAGGGTCTCTTCCAACCTGACTGTTGCTGTGGTTCTGTGCTGCGCAGAGCCCCAGAGTCAGGCTTCAGTGGGGTGTTCCCGACAGCAGGAGCGGGAAGGGAAGGCAGGGAACTTGGCTCCTCTCTTTTACCATCCCTTGACTACCAGACACAGCAAATTGGTAAAGCCAAAAAACCAGCAGAAATCCCTGAGAGCAGGTCTGGCTTCACAGGAGGTGAGCTCTCAGTGTGCACTTGCAGCCCGGAAAGCCAATCAGATCCTGGGCTGCATCAGGAGAAGTGTGACCAGCAGGGCAAGGGAGGTGCTTCTCCCCCTCTACTCAGCTCTGGTGAGACCCCACCTGGAGTACTGCGTCCAGTTCTGGAGCCCCTATTACAGGAGGGATCTGGAGGTGCTGGAAGGTGTCCAGAGAAGGGCCACGAGGATGATCAGAGGGCTGCAGCACCTCTCCTGTGAGGACAGACTGAAGGAGTTGGGGCTGTTCAGTCTGGAGAAGAGAAGGCTGTGAAGTGACCTCATTGTGGCCTTCCAGTATCTGAAGGGGGCTACAGGAAGGCTGGGGAGGGACTTCTCAGGCTATCAGGTAGTGATAGGACTAGGGGGAATGGAATGAAGCTGGAAATGGGGAGGTTCAGGCTAGATGTGAGGAAGAAGTTCTTCCCCATGAGAGTGGTGAAGCCCTGGAATGGGTTGTCCAGGGAGGGGGTTGAGGCCCGTCCCTGGAGGTGTTTAAGCCCAGGTTGGACGAGGCTCTGGCCAGCCTGATCTAGTGTGGGGTGTCCCTGCCCATGGCAGGGGGTTGGGACTAGATGATCCTCGTGGTCCCTTCCAGCCCTGACTGATTCTATGATTCTATGAGGTGAAAAATCTGCCCCCATGCCGGGTGAGGGTGTTGCAGTGCTGCCTGGAGCCGGAGCGAGGCAGGTGGGCAGCCTGCCCTGCGCCGGGGCTCGGCGCCCGCCCCGCGGCGTTCTCTGCGGCCCCCTGGCCTGCTCCCACCGCCTGCCAGGCAGCAAGGCAGTTACATCTGAGTCGCTGGCTCCCAAAGGGGTGACGGGGAGGCTGTGTGCGGCTGAATAGGGCCCTGCTGGTCCTCCGCTGGCGCTGCCAGCTCGGGGCTGGATGAGCGCCATGCGCGCGTGGCCAAGGCGAGCCAGGGCTGCTGGCGGGGGAAGCGACCCGGGGGCGGGGGGGCAGCTGACGAGAGGGCTGGGATGGCAGCAGCAAAGCTTGCCTGGGCTCTCAGCAGGCAGGGTGGGTCACTGCAAGGGCACCCTGAGCCTTGCTTGCAGCTGGGGGATACTTGTTTGGGAAGCCATGCCAGGATGGTAGCTGCTGACGCAGGTCCCAGAATGGGTTGGGTTGGGAGGGAGTTCCAAAGGGCCTCCAGCCCAAGCCCCTGCACCCAGCAGGGACATCCTCCACCACAGCAGCTTGCTCACAGCCTTCTCCAGCCTCCCCTTGAACAGCTCCAGCCATGGAGCCTCAGCTCCCTCCCTGGGCAACCTGGTGCAGTGTGGCAGCAGCCTCCTGGGGCAGAGCTTGTTCCTCACAGCCAATCTCCATCTGCTCTGCTCTCCTTTCAAACCCTTGCCCCTGCTGCTGTCCCTGCAGGCCTTTGGGCACAGTCCCTCTGCAGCCTTCTTGGAGCCCCTTCAGGTCCTGGCAGGATGCTCTGAGGTCTGCCTGGAGCCTTCTCTTCTGCAGGCTGAACACCCCCAGCTGCTTCAGCCTGTCCTCATAGCAGAGGTTCTCCAGTCCCTGATCATCTTTGTGTCCCTCCTCTGGAGCCTCTCCACCAGGTCCATGTCCTTCCTGTGCTGAGGGCTCCAGAGCTGGGCACAGCCCTGCAGGTGAGGTCTCCCCAGAGCAGAGCAGAGGGGCAGGATCCTCTCTCTCCAGCTCTGGCCACACTGCTTTGGGTGCAGCCCAGGCTGCCCTTGGCCTTCTGTGCTGCCAGTGCCCATTGCTGCCTCCTGCCCAGCTTCTCCCCCCAGCACCCCCAAGCTGAACAGAGCTGGTTCCAGCATTGACCCCTGAGGGACACCACTGTGACTGCTCTCTGCCTGGACTCTGAGCCATTGAGCTCTACCCTCTTAGGTCTGCCTGGAGCCTTCTCCTCTGCAGGCTGCACACCCCCAGCTCCCTCAGCCTGTGCTCCCAGCAGAGCTGCTCCAGCCCTTGGAGCATCTTCGTGGCCTCCTCTGGACCCTCTTCATCAGGTCCACACCCCCAGTTCCTGTGTGCTTTGGTGTCCTGTTGACACCATGGTGGTCAGCACCGCTGGAAATCTCTGCTCTGCTGTGCACATAGGGGGAAGGAGGGTGAGGTGGGGGGTTGGGTTGCCTTGGGTTTGGTTTTTTTTTTTTTTTGGGGTGTTCTTTTTTTGGGGTTGTCCTTTTAGTTTGCTTGGGTGAAGCAGTGCTGCTGTTACAGGGGGAATCTAGCATCAGTGTAGCCTGTGAGGCAGACACAAGCATTCCTGGAGCTGAGCCTGGCCCTGGCTCTGCTCCCTCCTGAGGCTGGCTTAATTCTTGTGGGGGAAGGCAGCCTGCACCTGTGGCTGCTCTCAAAAGCCTGCTGGTGGCAAGGCCAGGGAAGCCTCTGCTCAGGTCCATGCAGTTCCTAGTGAGGGTACATCCCATAGGCAGCAAGGGGGTGCCTGCATGTCCTGGCATCTCAGACCGCTGTGGGGATGGCTCTTGATTGTTTTCCTAGCAGCCCTTCCCCAAGGAGAGCACAGAATCACCAAGGTTGGAAGAGAGCTCAAAGATCATCCAGTCCAATCTGTCACCCAACATCTCATAACTAGACCATGGCACCAAGTGCCACATCCAGTCCCCTCTTGAACACCTCCAGGGGTGGGGACTCCAGCACCTCCCTGGGCAGCACATTCCAATGGCTAACAACTCTCTCTGGGAAGAACTTTCTTCTCACCTCCAGCCCAAACCTCCCCTGACACAGCTTGAGACTGTGTCCTCTTGTTCTGGGGCTGGGGGCCTGGCAGAAGAGACCAACCCCCACCTGGCTACAACCTCCCTTCAGGGAGCTGCAGAGAGCAAGAAGGTCTCCCCTGAGCCTCCTCTTCTCCAGGCTAAGCAACCCCAGCTCCCTCAGCCTCTCCTCACAGGGCTGTGCTCCAGACCCCTCCCCAGCTTTCTTGCCCTTCTCTGGACACCTTCCAGCAGCTCAACATCTTTCCTGACCTGAGGAGCCCAGAACTGGACACAGGACTCAAGGTGTGGCCTCAGCAGTGCTGAGCACAGGGCACAATGACCTCCCTGCTCCTGCTGGCCACACTGTTCCTGCTGCAGGCCAGGATGCCCTTGGCCTTCTTGGCCCCCTGGGCACACTGCTGGCTCATGTTCAGCCTACTCTCAACCAGTCTCCCCAGGTCCCTCTCTGCCTGGCTGCTCTCAGCCACTCTGACCCCAGCCTGGAGCACTGCCTGGGGTTGTTGTGGCCAATGTGCAGCACCTGGCACTTGGATTTGTTGAATGCTATCATCTTGGACTCTGCCCATCTGTCCAGTCAGCCTCAGACTGCTGTGGAGATGGCTCTTGATTGTTTTCCTAGCAGCCCTTCCCCCAGGGAGATGTCTGGGCTTCACTTCTCCTGCCCAGGCTGCAGGCTGCTGAGTGTTCTGCCTCCTCGGCTTGCTTTCCACCCCGGAGCTGTGCTCCAGAGCTGCTCCTTCCTTCGGGCTTGCTGCTGCCCTGTCTGTTTGTTTGCTGCTCCCAGCTAGGCTGTGTGTGCACCAAAGCAAACCAGGGGAGAGCCTCCTGATCTGCTGCTGTTATCTTTTTCCCCAGGGGCTAGATTTGGTTGCAGTGCAAACACCAAGGGTTTGCCTCCAGCTGAGCCAGGGCTGCTTTCCCCCAGCTTGCTTGTAGTTATACTCCTTTATCTTGAGAGTGCATTCAAATCTCATGCACTGATTTATGGTAAATGTTTGCAGAACACTATTTGGTAGTCAAGTGAGTCCAAGAGTATCTGATGGCATGTTTAATTAAAACTAAACCCAAGAAAGCAAGAGAAGAAAACAGCAGGGGCAGGATTTGCATCCGCTGTTTGCTCCCCAGCCAGCACAAGCTGCCTCCTGCCTGTGGATTTGGCAAAGCAAAGGCAGCTCTGGCTTGGATTTCATGAAGCAAAAGTAGCTCTGGCTTGGATTTCATGAAGCAAAAGTAGCTCTGGCTTGGATTTGGTGAAGCCAAAGTAGCTCTAGCTTGGATTTGGTGAAGCCAAAGTAGCTCTGGTTTGGATTTGGTGAGGCAAAAGTAGCTCTGGCTTGGATTTGGTGAAGCAAAAGTAGCTCTGGTTTCGATTGCATGAAGCCAAAGTAGCTCTAGCTTGGATTTGGTGAAGCCAAAGTAGCTCTGGTTTGGATTTGGTGAAGCCAAAGTAGCTCTGGTTTGGATTTGGCGAGGCAAAAGTAGCTCTGGTTTCGATTGCATGAAGTAAAAGTAGCTCTGGCTTGGATTTGGTGAAGCCAAAGTAGCTCTGGCTTGGATTTGGTGAAGCCAAAGTAGCTCTGGCTTGGATTTTGTGAAGCAAAATAGCTCTGGCTTGGATTTGGTGAGGCAAAAGTAGCTCTGGCTTGGATTTGGTGAAGCCAAAGTAGCTCTGGTTTGGATTTGGTGAAGCCAAAGTAGCTCTGGCTTGGATTTGGTGAAGCCAAAGTAGCTCTGGCTTGGATTTGGTGAAGCCAAAGTAGTTCTGGCTTGGATTTGGTGAAGCCAAAGTAGCTCTGGCTTGGATTTGGTGAAGCCAAAGTAGCTCTGGCTTGGATTTGGTGAAGCCAAAGTAGCTCTGGCTTGGATTTGGCGAGGCAAAAGTAGCTCTGGCTTGGATTTGGTGAAGCCAAAGTAGCTCTGGCTTGGATTTGGTGAAGCCAAAGTAGCTCTGGCTTGGATTTGGTGAAGCCAAAGTAGCTCTGGCTTGGATTTGGTGAAGCCAAAGTAGCTCTGGCTTGGATTTGGTGAAGCCAAAGTAGCTCTGGCTTGGATTTGGCGAGGCAAAAGTAGCTCTGGTTTCGATTGCATGAAGTAAAAGTAGCTCTGGCTTGGATTTGGTGAAGCCAAAGTAGCTCTGGCTTGGATTTTGTGAAGCAAAATAGCTCTGGCTTGGATTTGGTGAGGCAAAAGTAGCTCTGGCTTGGATTTGGTGAAGCCAAAGTAGCTCTGGTTTGGATTTGGTGAAGCCAAAGTAGCTCTGGCTTGGATTTGGTGAAGCCAAAGTAGCTCTGGCTTGGATTTGGTGAAGCCAAAGTAGTTCTGGCTTGGATTTGGTGAAGCCAAAGTAGCTCTGGCTTGGATTTGGTGAAGCCAAAGTAGCTCTGGCTTGGATTTGGTGAAGCCAAAGTAGTTCTGGCTTGGATTTGGTGAAGCCAAAGTAGCTCTGGCTTGGATTTGGTGAAGCCAAAGTAGCTCTGGCTTGGATTTGGTGAAGCCAAAGTAGCTCTGGCTTGGATTTGGCGAGGCAAAAGTAGCTCTGGCTTGGATTTGGTGAAGCCAAAGTAGCTCTGGCTTGGATTTGGTGAAGCCAAAGTAGCTCTGGCTTGGATTTGGTGAAGCCAAAGTAGCTCTGGCTTGGATTTGGTGAAGCCAAAGTAGCTCTGGCTTGGATTTGGTGAAGCCAAAGTAGCTCTGGCTTGGATTTGGCGAGGCAAAAGTAGCTCTGGTTTCGATTGCATGAAGTAAAAGTAGCTCTGGCTTGGATTTGGTGAAGCCAAAGTAGCTCTGGCTTGGATTTTGTGAAGCAAAATAGCTCTGGCTTGGATTTGGTGAGGCAAAAGTAGCTCTGGCTTGGATTTGGTGAAGCCAAAGTAGCTCTGGTTTGGATTTGGTGAAGCCAAAGTAGCTCTGGCTTGGATTTGGTGAAGCCAAAGTAGCTCTGGCTTGGATTTGGTGAAGCCAAAGTAGTTCTGGCTTGGATTTGGTGAAGCCAAAGTAGCTCTGGCTTGGATTTGGTGAAGCCAAAGTAGCTCTGGCTTGGATTTGGCGAGGCAAAAGTAGCTCTGGTTTCGATTGCATGAAGTAAAAGTAGCTCTGGCTTGGATTTGGTGAAGCCAAAGTAGCTCTGGCTTGGATTTTGTGAAGCAAAATAGCTCTGGCTTGGATTTGGTGAGGCAAAAGTAGCTCTGGCTTGGATTTGGTGAAGCCAAAGTAGCTCTGGTTTGGATTTGGTGAAGCCAAAGTAGCTCTGGCTTGGATTTGGTGAAGCCAAAGTAGCTCTGGCTTGGATTTGGTGAAGCCAAAGTAGCTCTGGCTTGGATTTGGTGAAGCCAAAGTAGCTCTGGCTTGGATTTGGTGAAGCCAAAGTAGCTCTGGCTTGGATTTGGTGAAGCCAAAGTAGCTCTGGCTTGGATTTGGCGAGGCAAAAGTAGCTCTGGTTTCGATTGCATGAAGTAAAAGTAGCTCTGGCTTGGATTTGGTGAAGCCAAAGTAGCTCTGGCTTGGATTTGGTGAAGCCAAAGTAGCTCTGGTTTGGATTTGGTGAAGCAAAATAGCTCTGGCTTGGATTTGGTGAGGCAAAAGTAGCTCTGGCTTGGATTTGGTGAAGCCAAAGTAGCTCTGGCTTGGATTTGGTGAAGCCAAAGTAGCTCTGGTTTGGATTTGGTGAAGCCAAAGTAGCTCTGGTTTGGATTTGGTGAAGCCAAAGTAGCTCTGGCTTGGATTTGGTGAAGCCAAAGTAGCTCTGGCTTGGATTTGGTGAAGCCAAAGTAGCTCTGGCTTGGATTTGACAAAGCAGAGGCAGCCCTGGCTCGGGTCTGGCCTGGCAGAGGCACCCTGGCTTTGCAGAGGCGGCCCTGGCTCGGGCTGGAGAGGCACTTTTGGCTTTGCAGAGTGCTGGAGCTGGTGGCTTGGCTTGCAGTGCTTGACCCAGGCTGTGGGAAGTGGTCCACTTGCTGGGTGTGACAGAAGGAGGTTGAGAGATGAAGGCTGTGCCATCAGTGGGGTTAGTTGGGTGAATCAGCAGAGGTGTGGAACCAGCTCATCAGGGGAAGGGCCACACTACTTCTGCCTTCCACTCACCTCCCTCAGAACTTCTGCACACACAAAGCAAGCAGCAGAAGGTGCCACAGCCAAGGAGCCCCAGGGCTGGGCACCACACATCAAAGGGATACACAAATCAGTGCTTTGAGGGGTTGGCTTTCAGCTCCTTCCAAAGCTCTGCACTGCAAGGAGCACCTTCCACATCCCCTCACAGCTCTTGGTCTCAGCTGTTTTAGTTTGTGGTCCTGAAAGCAGCATCCTTCCCTTGCTGCCTGCAGTTGGGAGCTGCCAGCAGGTGCAGCTGGATGAACAGGAGTGGGATGGGATGGGATGGGATGGGATGGGATGGGATGGGATAGCATGGGATGGGATGGGATGGGATAGCATGGGATGGGATGGGATAGGATGGGATATAGGATAGATAGGATAGGATAGGATAGGATAGGATAGGATAGGATAGGATAGGATAGGATTACCCAGGTTGAAAAAGACCTTTGAGGTCATCAAGTCCAACCTGTCACCCAACACCATCTGATCAACTCAACCATGGCACCAAGTGCCTCATCCAGGCTCTTCCTAAACCCCTCCAGGGATGGGGACTCCACCACCTCCCTGGGCAGCACATCCCAATGGCCAATCTCTCTTGCTGGGAAGCACTTCTTCCTCACCTCCAGCCTGAACCTCCCCTGGCACAGCTTGAGACTGTGTCCTCTTGTTCTGGTGCTGGGGGCCTGGCAGAAGAGACCAACCCCCACCTGGCTACAACCTCCCTTCAGGGAGCTGCAGAGAGCAAGAAGGTCTCCCCTGAGCCTCCTCTTCTCCAGGCTAAGCAAGCCCAGCTCCCTCAGCCTCTCCTCACAGGGCTGTGCTCCAGACCCCTCCCCAGCTTTCTTGCCCTTCTCTGGACACCTTCCAGCAGCTCAAAGAGTCAAGGTCCTGCTGCAGGAAGTGTCAAGGATAATGTATACACAGCAAAACTGGAAGAGCTTTGAAGCAGTGACTGACAGGCTCCCCAGCCAGGCTGAACTGGTTTGCTCCAGCAGTGCCACCAGGCACAGGCAGCTCCTCTGGACAGCACCAGGGTGTTGGCAGTGCAGTAATGGGTGTGGGTAGCAGAGGGGAGAGGAGGGCTGAGGAGCTGGGGTCAGCTGTGCTTTGTGTGGAGGGGCTGCGGCCTGCCCTTGCCTTTTCCTCCCTCCTGCCCAATACATCTGTGGCCACTCAGGCACTTTGATGTTTGCTGTGGTAGTGAGGAGCTGCACAGTGACTGTCAGAAGTATTTTTGGCATGCTGGGTGAAAAAAAATCTCTCTTTGGAAGTGCCAACAGTCCCTCTGCAGCCTGCTTGTGGCCCCCTTCAGCTCCTGGCAGGCTGCTCTGAGGTCTGCCTGGAGCCTTCTCTTCTGCAGGCTGCACACCCCCAGCTGCCTCAGCCTGTGCCCATAGGGAAGGTGTTCCAGGAGCACCATTGTTGCTCATCAGCACTTCTCTTCCCATGAAGCTGCCTAGTTCAGTTCTACTAATCCTTCAGTGTGGTGGGGAGTCGGAGAAGAGAGGAACTGGAGGCTGAAGGCTTTGAGGAGGAGGTCACCAGGGAGCACTTGCAGCCCAGAGAGCCAAGCAGAGCCTGGGCTGCAGCAAGAGAAGCACAGCCAGCAGGGCCAGGGAGGGGATTCTGCCCCTCTGCTCCACTCTGCTGAGACCACAGCTGGAGCTCTGGGTCCAGCTCTGGAGCCTCTGTGCCAGGCAGGCTCTGGAGGTGCTGGAAGGTGTCCAGAGCAGGGCTGCCTAGGGGAGCCCAGCAGGGCCTGGCAGCTGAGCTGGACCCGTTCTGGGTTCCTGCCGATGCTGCTCCACCGACTTCTGTGGAACTGCTGTGGCATCAAAGGAGGATGAATCAGAGCTGCAGTCTTGCTCCTGAGAGAGGAAATGTCACTGCTAGCCTGGAGAAAAACAATTCACAGGCTGATGTGGTTTGACATCAGATTCTGCAGCTGAGACACTGGCCAGCTCCAGGACTCCCTGTTCCAGGAAGGCTCTGGAGGTGCTGGAAGGTGTCCAGAGAAGGGCCCCGAGGAGGAGCAGAGGGCTGGAGCTGCTCTGCTGTGAGGACAGCCTGAGGGAGTTGGGGTTGTGCAGGCTGGAGAGGAGAAGGCTCTCAGGAGACCTTCTGGTGGCCTTCCAGGATCTGCAGGGGGCTCCAAGAAAGCTGGGGAGGGACTTTTGAGGGGGTCAGGGAGGGATAGGCCTGGGGGGGGATGGAGCAAAACTGGAAGTGGGGAGATTGAGCTTGGCTATGAGGAAGAAGTTGTTGCCCAGGAGGGTGGTGAGAGCCTGGCAGAGGTTGCCCAGGGAGGTGGTGGCAGCCTCCTGGCTGGAGGTGTTTGCAGCCAGGCTGGCTGTGGCTGTGAGCAACCTGCTGCAGTGTGAGGTGTCCCTGGCCATGGCAGGGGGTTGGGACTGGCTGCTCCTTGAGGTCCCTTCCAGCCCAATGCAACCTGTGACTCTGTGAAACCACAGGGTTCCCTACTAGCAGGAAAGAAGGGAAGGACAGAGTAGGCAAAGCCAGTTCCAGGCACAGTACAAATCAAATTAAGACAAGACTGAGGAGTTTGCTGGCACTAGTTCTGCCTTCCTTGTCCATTGTGTGCATTACAGTCTCAGTGCTGAAAAATGTTCCTGAGGTCTCTCTCAGTCTGTTTACCCCTGGGGCTAATATTTTGTGCTGGGATTTTCAGCTGTGCCAAGAGCACAGTCAGCCAGACAGTGAGTTAACCACCCCGTGGGCTCCTCTGCTGGATTCCCAGACACCTCTTTGCACTGCAGTGATTCCTGTTCAGTCTGGAGAGGGAAGGCTCCCAGGAGACCTTCTGGTGGCCTTCCAGGATCTGCAGGGGGCTCCAAGAAAGCTGGGGAGGGACTTTTGAGGGGGTCAGGGAGTGATAGGACTGGGGGGGTGGGGATGGAGCAAAACTGGAAGTGGGGAGATTGAGCTTGGCTGTGAGGAAGAAGTTGTTGCCCATGAGGGTGGTGAGAGCCTGGCAGAGGTTGCCCAGGGAGGTGGTGGAAGCCTCCTGCCTGGAGGTGTTTGCAGCCAGGCTGGCTGTGGCTGTGAGCAACCTGCTGCAGTGTGAGGTGTCCCTGGCCGTGGCAGGGGGTTGGGACTGGCTGCTCCTTGAGGTCCCTTCCAGCCCTGACAATTCTATAAGGCATAACAGAATTTCACTCTTGAGGGGTTGATTTCTCTTTGCTGTTATGAGGTTGGTTTCTTAATAACTGAAGCATAAGCAACCCTGGTAAAGAGTTAATCCCAAAGGAGAGCTCTCCAAGTGTTAACTTCTGGTTGGCCTGAAGTGCTGGGAGAAGGACTTCACAGAACCACAGAATCTCAGAGGCTGGAAGGGAGCTGCAGAGAGCAGCCAGGCCAAGCCCCCTGCCAGAGCAGCAGCACCCAGGGCAGCTCCCACAGCAACACCTCCAGCTGCCTTTGCAAGGCCTCCACACAAGGAGACTCCACAACCTCTCTGGCCAGCCTGCTCCAGCCCTCTCACACCCTCACAGCCAAAAGCTTTCCCTCCTCTTCCCCTGCCACCTCCTCTGCTCCAGCTGCCACCCAGTGCCCCTTGGGCTGTCCTTGCACAGCCCTCAGCACAGCCTGGCTCCCTCCTCCCCACACTGCCCTGCACCTCTTGAGCCCCAGCACTGAGGGCAGCCCTCAGGCTCCTCTGCTCCAAGCTCCAAGCCCCAGCTGCCTCAGCCTGGCCACGTAAGGAAGATGCTTTCCAGAAACAGCAGCAGCAAACCTGAGTGCAAAAGGCCCTAGGGAAGATGAGTAATGCAAGAGAGTAAAGGGAAGGATTTCAGGGGCATTGAGCCCAAACTGCAACTGCTTCTGATGATCAGTGGGGTCTGGATGTTGCTGAGCCTCCAACAAAGCAGCTGCCCATCACTTATCCCTGTCCCTTGGGAGCACGCCCAGGTATAGAATCATAGACTTGTCAGGGCTGGTAGGGACCTCAAGGATCAGCCAGTCCCAACCCCCTGCCATGGCCAGGGACACCTCACACTGCAGCAGGATGCTCACAGCCACAGCCAGCCTGGCTGCAAACACCTCCAGCCAGGAGGCTGCCACCACCTCCCTGGGCAACCTCTGCCAGGCTCTCACCACTCTCATAGGCAACAACTTCTTCCTCACAGCCAATCTCAATCTCCCCACTTCTACTTTTGCTCCATTCCCCCCAGTGCTATCACTCCCTGACCCCCTCAAAAGTCCCTCCCCAGCTTTCTTGGAGCCCCCTGCAGATCCTGGAAGGCCACAAGAAGGTCTCCTGGGAGCCTTCTCCTCTCCACACTGCACCACCCCAACTCCCTCAGGCTGTCCTCACAGCAGAGCAGCTCCAGCCCTCTGCTCCTCCTCGGGGCCCTTCTCTGGACACCTTCCAGCACCTCCAGATCCTGCCTGGCACAGAGGCTCCAGAGCTGGACCCAGAGCTCCAGCTGTGGTCTCAGCAGAGTGGAGCAGAGGGGCAGAATCCCCTCCCTGGCACTGCTGGCTGTGCTTCTCTTGCTGCAGCCCAGGCCCTGCTTGGCTCTCTGGGTGTCTGGATAAACAAAACCCAAACCAAACAGGACAAAACAGCAAAGACATTTTCTTGTGGAAGAATGAATCTCATCGTGGTCCTCTTCTTCCTTCTTGTCCTTCTCTTTCCCCAAGCTCTCCCAGAGCTGAGGGATCCAGGAGCTGACTGCAGTCTGTGATGCGAAGATTCCAGTCTTGCATCACTTCTGTCGGTGCTGGATTCCTCCCTCCCAGCACAGAGGGGGAATCAGAGCCCTGCAGTGGGCTGCACCTCGCTGGCGTTGCACAATGAGCCCTAAATTGCCCTGCTGATGGAAATGGGAATGTGTGAATGATGTCACCCCCCATGAATGGGAGGCTGAGCCAAGCGAGGGTGAGACTGCCAGGGAAATGCTAGGATGCCTTTTTTTTTTTCCCCCAGGGTGATAAAGACGTGTTAATTTGCCTGCAGTTTGGGGAAGCAAGAGAGAGGGAGAGAGTGACTGCAGTGACACAGGCACGCTTCAGTGGAAGCGCTTCTTCCGCAGCTGTCGTTGTGCTGAGGGTTGGTCTCCTGCAGCCTGACCTCAGGAGGCTGAAGGCTTTTGGTTTCTCTAAGGAGAGGCCAGAAGGATAGTATCACAGTAGCACAGTATCACCAAGGCTGGAAGAGACCTCGAAGATCATCGAGTCCAACCTGTCACCACAGACCTCATGACTAGACCATGGCACCAAGTGCCACATCCAGTCCCCTCTTGAACACCTCCAGGGACGGTGACTCCACCACCTCCCTGGGCAGCACATCCCAATGGCCAATGACTCTCTCAGTGAAGAACTTTCTCCTCACCTCCAGCCTAAACTTCCCCTGTTACAGCTTGAGACTGTGTCCCCTTGTTCTGGTGCTGGTTGCTAGGGAGAAGAGGCCAACCCCTTCCTGGCTACAACCTCCCTTCAGGTAGTTGTAGAGAGCAATGAGGTCTCCCCTGAGCCTCCTCTGCTCCAGGCTAAGCAACCCCAGCTCCCTCAGCCTCTCCTCATAGGGCTGTGCTCAAGGCCTCTCACCAGTTTGTGCTCAAGGCCTCTCACCTACCCTCACTCACAGAGTAGAGTAGAGTAGAATAGAGTAGAATAGGATAGAATAGAGTAGAATAGGAATAGTAGAATAGGATAGGATAGAGTAGAATAGGATAGAGTAGAGTAGAATAGATAGAGTAGAGTAGAATAGGATAGAGTAGAGTAGAATAGGATAGAGTGGAATAGGATAGAATAGGATAGAGTGGAATAGGATAGAATAGAGTAGGATAGGATAGGATAGGATAGAGTAGAATAGGATAGAGTAGGATAGAGTGGAATAGGATAGAATAGGATAGAGTGGAATAGGATAGAATAGAGTAGGATAGGATAGGATAGAGTAGAATAGGATAGAGTGGAATAGGATAGAATAGGATAGAGTGGAATAGGATAGAATAGAGTAGGATAGGATAGAATAGAGTAGGATAGGATAGAATAGAGTAGAATAGGATAGAGTAGGATAGAGTGGAATAGGATAGAGTAGAGTAGAATAGGATAGAGTAGAGTAGAATAGGATAGAGTAGAGAATAGAATAGGATAGAGTAGAATAGGATAGAATAGGATAGAGTAGAATAGGATAGAATAGAATAGTAGAATAGGATAGGATAGAGTAGAATAGGATAGAGTGGAATAGGATAGAATAGAGTAGGATAGGATAGAATAGAGTAGGATAGGATAGAGTAGAATAGAGTGGAATAGGATAGAGTAGAGTAGAACAGGATAGAATAGAGTAGAATAGAGTAGGATAGGATAGAATAGGATAGAATAGAGTAGAATAGGATAGAATAGAATAGGATAGGATAGGATAGGATAGGATAGGATAGGATAGGATAGGATAGGATAGGATAGGATAGGATAGGATAGGATAGGATCACAGTGTCACCAAGGCTGGAAAATACCTCAGAGGTCATCCAGTCCAACCTATCACCCAGCACCATCTGATCAACTCAACCATGGCAGCAAGCACCCCAATCAAGTCTCTTCCTTAAACACCTCCAGGGATGGTGACTCCACCACCTCCCTGGGCAGCACATTCACTTCCAGCCCATCCACTCCCAAGTAAAGGAGTGTTGTGGTAATGCGATGGGGTGGATGAGTGGAGGGATCCTGCCTGAGATTGCAGAGTTCAGCTCTTTCCTGTGCTGTCAGAGTCAGGGCTGAGATCTTGGTGAGCAGCTCCACAGTGCTGGATTCATAGAATGGTTTAGGTTGGAAGGGACCTTCAAGATCATCCAGTTCCAAGCCCCTGCCATGGGCAGGGACACCTCCCACCAGCCCAGCTTGCTCAAGGCCTCATCCAGCCTGGCCTTGAACAGCCCCAGGCAGGAGGCAGCCACAGCCTCCCTGGGCAGCCTGTGCCAGAGTCTCACCAGCCTCACAGTGAAGAACCTCTTCCTCCTCTCCAGTCCCAATCTGCCCTCCTCCAGCTTCAATCCATTCCTTCTCATCCTATCACTCCCAGCCCTTGGCAAAAGTCCCTTCCTAGCTCTCCTTTAGCTCCCTTCAGGTCCTGGGAGGCTGCTCTGAGGTCTCCCTGGAGCCTTCTCTTCTCCAGGCTGAACAGCCCCAACTCTCTCAGCCTGTCCCCACAGGGGAGGTTCTGCAGCCCTCTGAGAGCATCCTGGTGGCCTCCTCTTGACCCACTCCAGCAGCTGAGGGCATGAAAACACTGAACACTGAACTTGCTCACCTGTCAGTGACCTGGAATTAATGAAGCAACATTCTGAGCCAGCTCTTCCAAGTCTTCAAATGTTGCTAGCAAAGGAACAGTGGAATGTTGCTTATGCTGCAATGGGCACTGCTTTAGCCTTTCCCTTGGTGCCTTGTGGATCATTGCAGCTGGGTGAGAAAGGGGAGCAGTGTGGTTGTGCCTGTTGCATTATGGAGGTGACTGACTTTGTCTGCACAGTGATGGAAAGTGGAGACCTGGAGAAGAGAAGGCTCCAGGCAGACCTCACAGCTGCCTGCCAGGAGCTGAAGGGGCTGCAAGAAGGCTGCAGAGGGACTGTGCCCAAAGGCCTGCAGGGACAGCAGCAGGGGCAAGGGTTTGAAAGGAGAGCAGAGCAGATGGAGATTGGCTGTGAGGAACAAGTTCTGCCCCAGGAGGCTGCTGCCACACTGCACCAGGTTGCCCAGGGAGGGAGCTGAGGCTCCGTGGCTGGAGCTGTTCAAGGGGAGGCTGGAGAAGGCTGTGAGCAAGCTGCTGTGGTGGAGGATGTCCCTGCTGGGTGCAGGGGGTTGGGCTGGAGGCCCTCTGGAGCTCCCTTCCAGCCCAACCCATTCTGTGTTTGTGTGGTTCTCTGGCCCTCAGGCTGCTGGGGGAGGGTCATGGGTTTTGGTTAATAAACTAAGTGCTCCATGTGAAGCACCCCTTGGGTTTTGCCTGGACTTTGCTGGTTAAGGGATCAGTTTGCACTGCAAGCATCCAGGCAGTTCCAGTCCCTTTGCTGTGGCATGTGAAGGCTGGGCCCACACCGAGGTGTGGTGGGAAGCGGCTTGCCAATCTCTGCAGGGCCAAACCTTGAGCCCTGCGTGTGTCATCGCAGTTTTGTTTCCAGCAGCTCCTCAGGATCCCTGGCTGCTGCCTTGCACCCCTGTAATTATCTCCCCCTTAGCCTATTGAGGCCACTTGAGGCTTGGGAAAAGTCTTTCAGATCACCTCAGTGCCTTCAGGCTATGTCTGCATCATTCCTGACAGTTGCTTGTCTCGGTGCTTCCTAAGAACCTGTGGTGACAGATCCCTCATTCCCCTAGGGAATGTATTCAGGGACTTTCCTGCTCTTATTGCTTCCCCTCCCCCCCCCTTACACCTAAGCCAAATATCTTCTGTTCACACTTAATTATTCCTTAATTGCTCCTGTTACTTCTTGTCACAGAATCACAGCCTGCAAGAGGTTGGGAGGGACCTCCAGAGATCACCCCAGTCCAACAACCCCCCCTGCCAAAAGCAGGAGCACCTTTGTCCTGTCCTCTCTGTTCCTGAGGTAGAGTTGCTGTCTCTCCCTGATGTAATCTCTTACACACTTGGGGGTTTCCCGTGGTGAAAGGTGCATGGAGTGTCCTAGTGCAGTCCCACCAACCCTTCAGTGTGGTGGGGAGTTGGAGAAGATGATCATTCATTGACGAGCTGGATGAAGGGGTTGAGTCAGTCCTCAGTAAATGTGCAGGTGACACCAAGCTGGGGGCAGGTGAGGATGGGTCAGAGGGCAGGAGAGCTCTGCAGAGGGACCTTGCCAGGCTGGACAGATGGGCAGAGGCCAAGAAGATGGCATTAAACAAGTCCAAGTGCCAGGTGCTGCACTTCAGTCACAGCAACCCCAGGCAGTGCTACAGGCTGGGGTCAGAGTGGCTGGAGAGCAGCCAGGCAGAGAGGGACCTGGGGGGACTGGTTGAGAGTAGGCTGAAGATGAGCCAGCAGTGTGCCCAGGGGGCCAAGAAGGCCAAGGGCATCCTGGCCTGCATCAGGAAGAGTGTGGCCAGCAGGAGCAGGGAGGTCATTGTGCCCTGTGCTCAGCACTGCTGAGGCCACACCTTGAGTCCTGTGTCCAGTTCTGGGCCCCTCAGGTCAGGAAAGATGTTGAGCTGCTGGAAGGTGTCCAGAGAAGGGCAAGAAAGCTGGGGAGGGGTCTGGAGCACAGCCCTGTGAGGAGAGGCTGAGGGAGCTGGGGTTGCTTAGCCTGCAGAAGAGGAGGCTCAGGGGAGACCTTCTTGCTCTCTGCAACTCCCTGCAGGGAGGTTGTAGCCAGGTGGGGGTTGGTCTCTTCTGCCAGGCCCCCAGCCCCAGAACAAGAGGACACAGTCTCAAGCTGTGCCAAGGGAAGTTTGGGCTGGAGGTGAGGAGAAAGTTCTTCCCAGCAAGAGAGTGGTTGGCCATTGGGATGTGCTGCCCAGGGAGGTGGTGGAGTCCCCATCCCTGGAGATGTTCAAGAGGGGATTGGACATGACACTTGGAGCCATGGTCTAGTAGGCATGAGGTGTTGGGTGACAGGTTGGACTTGATGATCTCTGAGGTCTTTTCCAACATTATTGATTCTGTGATTCTAATAGAGGAACTGGAGGCTTAAGGCTTTGAGGAGGAGGTCACCAGGGAGCACTTGCAGCCCAGAGAGCCAAGCAGAGCCTGGGCTGCAGCAAGAGAAGCACAGCCAGCAGGGCCAGGGAGGGGATTCTGCCCCTCTGCTCCACTCTGCTGAGACCACAGCTGGAGCTCTGGGTCCAGCTCTGGAGCCTCTGTGCCAGGCAGGCTCTGGAGGTGCTGGAAGGTGTCCAGAGCAGGGCTGCCTAGGGGAGCCCAGCAGGGCCTGGCAGCTGAGCTGGACCCGTTCTGGGTTCCTGCCGATGCTGCTCCACCGACTTCTGTGGAACTGCTGTGGCATCAAAGGAGGATGAATCAGAGCTGCAGTCTTGCTCCTGAGAGATGAAATGTCACTGCTAGCCTGGAGAAAAACAATTCACAGGCTGATGTGGTTTGACATCAGATTCTGCAGCTGAGACACTGGCCAGCTCCAGGACTCCCTGTTCCAGGAAGGCTCTGGAGGTGCTGGAAGGTGTCCAGAGAAGGGCCCCGAGGAGGAGCAGAGGGCTGGAGCTGCTCTGCTGTGAGGACAGCCTGAGGGAGTTGGGGTTGTGCAGGCTGGAGAGGAGAAGGCTCTCAGGAGACCTTCTGGTGGCCTTCCAGGATCTGCAGGGGGCTCCAAGAAAGCTGGGGAGGGACTTTTGAGGGGGTCAGGGAGGGATAGGCCTGGGGGGATGGAGCAAAACTAGAAGTGGGGAGATTGAGCTTAGATGTGAGGAAGAAGTTGTTGGCCATGAGTGTGGTGAGAGCCTGGCAGAGGTTGCCCAGGGAGGTGGTGGCAGCCTCCTGCCTGGAGGTGTTTGCAGCCAGGCTGGCTGTGGCTGTGAGCAACCTGCTGCAGTGTGAGGTGTCCCTGGCCATGGCAGGGGCGTTGGGACTGGCTGCTCCTTGAGGTCCCTTCCAGCCCTGCCAATTCTATGAGAAAATAATTTTCAACCACTGACAGGCTCTTGACCTCTACTCTGAACATTGAAAAGATAAATATTTTAGACCTTGTGATGATTTTAGACAGAAAAAAACAACCCCCAAAACTATTCAGTGGAATCATAGAATCACTAAGGCTGGAAATGACCTTCAAGATCATTGAGTCCAATCATAACCCAACTCCCATGGCCACTAAACCCTATCCTGAAGCACCACAGCTTCCTGAGCACTTCCAGGCATGGGGACTCCACCACCTCCCTGGGCAGCCTGTTCCAGCCCCTCACCACTGTCTCACTCAAGAGGTTTTTCCTCATGCCCAACCTCACCCTCCCCTGGCACAGCTTCACCTCCTTGCCTCTCATCCTGTTGCTGGGTACCTGGGAGGAGAGACCAAGCCCAGCCTCACTCCAGCCTCCTTTCAGGGAGCTGTAGAGGGTATTAACCTCTCCCCTCAGCCTTCTTTTACTCCAGGAGGTGAATGACAAGGTTTGAGATGGTGATGCCCCTGGTTCTTTGCCTCTGCAGACTGGGAAGTGGTTGTGTTCCCAGTGCTAAGCAGTAACAGCAGCAGTGATGATCCAGTGCTCTGCTCCCTGGCTTGTGGTTTGAAGTTATGTCTGGAGCTGTGCTTTCCAGAGTTTTGAGTTAATGTTGTGGCTTTCAAAGAGACCCAAGTCCTGAAGGAGTGGAAACAGAGGGTCTCAAAAAATCCCTGTCTGCCTCACTGCTGTGTGAACAGGACCTGGTGTTAGGCCAGCCCTTGAAAATGATGAGTGGGCAGGGGCTGGGGAGAGGATTGGATCCATGGCCAACCAGGAGGAGCTTCAACAAAGCCAAGTGCCAGGGCCTGCACTTGGGGCACAACAACCCCAAGCAAGGCTGCAGGCTTGGGGCAGTGTGGCTGGAAAGCTGCTGGCAGAGAGGGACCTGGGGGTGCCGATGGACAAGCAGCTGGACATGAGCCAGCAGAGTGCCCAGGGGGCAAGAAAGCCAAAGGCATCCTGGCTGGGATCAGCAATGCTGTGTCCAGCAGGGGCAAGGAGGGGATTGTGCCCTGGGACTCAGCTCTGGGGAGACCACACCTGGAGTGCTGTGTCCAGTTTTGGGCACCTCAGTACAAGAGAGATGTGGAGGTGCTGGAGCCAGGGCAGAGGAGGGCAAGGAAGCTGTGAAGGGCCTGGAGAATAGATCTGATGGAGAGAGACTGAAGGAGCTGGGGATGGTTAGTGTGACACAGAGGAGGCTGAGGGGAGACCTCATGGCTGTCTACAGCTGCCTGCAAGGAGGTTGTGGAGAGGCTGCTGCTGGTCTCTTCTCCCAGGTGATTAGTGCCAGAACAAGAGGGAATGGCCTCAAGCTGTGACTGGGCAGGGTTAGGCTGGGCAGTAGGAAACATTTTTCCCTGCAGGAGTGGTCAGGGACTGGGATGTGCTGCCCAGGGAGGTGGTGGAGTCCCCAAGCCTGGCTGTGTTTCAGGGTGGTTTGGATGTGGTGCTTGGGGCTGTGGTTTAGGGGTGACCCTTGCAGGGCAGGGTGAATGGCTGGGCATGGTGACCCTGAGGGGCTGCTCCAACCTGAATGTTCCTGTGATCCTCTGGGAGGGAAGGCTGCAAGGAGATGGGACAATGAAGCCTGAATGAACCCAGAGCTGCCACCCTGCCCTGATTAATTCACCAACAATGAAAGGCACGGAGTGGAGGTCAGCGTCGTGGCGGTTCCCAGCCGCGCCGGGGAGGCTGAGCTTGCAACGGGACCCGGCCCCCATTCAGCCCGGCCAGCAGCACGCAGCAATTACCCAGGGCTGCCTGGAAACTGAAGCAGCCTCTTGCATTCACTGATGTACTGGGACCTTTTTATCCACACGCACCCCCCCCCCCCCTTCCTCTTTTGTTTGCCTCCTTTCATCTCTCCGTGTCCTCATCTGCTTGGCCGGGCAGTGCCTGACCGTGGGGGACCTGTCCCTGGGACGCAGGGTGGAGCTGCCAGGGCTGGAGACAATGTGCTCTGTGACTCTGCCACCCCGCCCCCCCCTCCAGGCCTGGGACTGTGTTTCCCTTGGTGCTGCCTGGGAGACAGTTCACAGGCTCACAGGATGTTAGGGGTTGGAAGGGACCTCTGAAGTTCATAGAATCAGGGAATTGGCAGGGCTGGAAGGGACCCCAAGGAGCAGCCAGTCCCAACCCCCTGCCATGGCCAGGGACACCTCACACTGCAGCAGGTTGCTCACAGCCACAGCCAGCCTGGCTGCAAACACCTCCAGGCAGGAGGCTGCCACCACCTCCCTGGGCAACCTCTGCCAGGCTCTCACCACCCTCATGGCCAACAACTTCTTCCTCACAGCCAAGTTCAATCTCCCCACTTCTACTTTTGCTCCATCCCCCCCAGTCCTGTCACTCCCTGACCCCCTCAAAAGTCCCTCCCCAGCTTTCTTGGAGCCCCCTGCAGATCCTGGAAGACCACCAGAAGGTCTCCTGGGAGCCTTCTCCTCTCCAGCCTGCACAGCCCCAACTCCCTCAGTCTGTCCTCACAGCAGAGCAGCTCCAGCCCTCTGCTCCTCCTCGGGGCCCTTCTCTGGACACCTTCCAGCACCTCCAGACCCTTCCTGGCACACAGGCTCCAGAACTGGATGCAGTACTCCAGATGGGCCTCTTGTCCAACTCCCCTGCAGGCAGCAGGGACACATCCAGGCTGATCCTGAATGTCTCCAGGAATGGGGACTTCTAGTTTTGCTCCACCCCCCACCCCCCCAGTCCTATCACTCCCTGACCCCCTCAAAAGTCCCTCCCCAGCTTTCTTGCAGCCCCTTTCAGATCCTGGAAGGCCACAAGAAGGTCTCCTCAGAGTTGGAACTGCGTGATGTTTGAGGTCCCTTCCAACCATAACAATGATTCTGAGATATGGGAAGGAGAAGGAAGGGGAAGGAAAGGGAATATACAAGAGAGGCAGCTCAGGGCTGCAGCTTTCCAGGGTGAAAAAAAAACAAGGGTAGAATAATCTTCCCTTATCTTGGTTGGTTTGCTGCTGCTCTGCTGGCTGGCCAGGCAGAATGATCAGTGGGATGTGAACTCACCCACGATGTAATGGGGCAGGAAGCTTTTTCTCTCTGTGGAGGGAAAAAGATGCTACAGAGTCTGACTGGTGGCTGTTGAACAGGGAGGGGGAAAAGGAGGGGGGGGGGAAACCTCAAACCACCCCCACCCCCCCAAAAAAGAGTAAAGTTGGATACTCAATCCCAGCCTTTTGTTGGGGAGCAGACAGTGAGTTCTCTTTTAGAGCTGAAAGGCTTCCAGGGAGCAGCCTCTCTGCTCCTTGCACACTCTATTGGAATCAGATGTCTGCATTTGCTCCTCCTTCTGTGGTCTTCCTTTCATGGCTCTGGCTGCCTGGAGGGTTTGTTGCAGGAGCTGGGGAGCTAGCTGCTGACATCCCTAGCCAGGGGCAGGGCACTGCTAAGCTCTACCCACAGCAAAGCAAAAGGCAGTGAACTGCTTTGGCGGCCTCCAGCGCTGCTGGTTGTGTTGCAAGAGCACGGAGCAGGCCAAGGGAGGGCTCTCAGGCTCTGCAGCACGACAGGCACAGAAGGCTTGAAGCAAGGAGGCATCTCTGGAGGGTATCCAGCCCAAGCCCTCCTCAGGTTCTTCAGAGCCACAGGGAATCATGGAACGGCTCAGGCTGGAAGGGAGCTCAGAGCTCATCCCCTCCAAGCTCCCCACCGTGCCCAGGGACAGCTCTCAGCTCCACTCAGCTGCTCAAGGCCTCAGCCAGCCTGGCCTTCAGCACCCCCAGCAAGGAGGCAGCCACAGCCTCCCTGGGCAGCCTGTGCCAGGCTCTCACCAGCCTCACACTCAACAGCTTCTGCCTCAGCTCCACTCTGCCCCTGCTCTGCCTCAGCTCCAAACCATTGCCCCTTGGCCTGGCTCCAGACCCCCTCAGCCAAAGTCTCTCTGCAGCCTTCCTGCAGGATCCCTTCAGCTGCTGGCAGCAGCTCTGAGGTGCCCCTGGAGCCTTCTCCTCTGCAGGCTGCACACCCCCAGCTCCCTCAGCCTGTGCTCCCAGCAGAGCTGCTCCAGCCCTGGGAGCATCTTTGGGGCCTCCTCTGGCCTCCCTCCAGCAGCTCTGTGTCCTTCTCTGGGCTGCCCAGGGAGGTGGGGGAGTCACCATCCCTGGAGGTGTTCAAGAGGGGATTGGACATGGCACTTGGTGCCATGGTTTAGTCCTGAGGTCTGTGGTGACAGGTTGGACTTGATGATCTTTGAGGTCTCTTCCAACCTTGGTGATTCTTTGATTCTCCTGCTGGGGACCCCAGAGCTGGAGGCAGGATTGGAGGTGGGGTCTCAGCAGAGCAGAGTCCAGGGGCAGAATCCCCTCTCCTGCCCTGCTGCCCACACTCCTTGCAGAATCACAGAATCAGCCAGGTTGGACAAGACCTCAGAGATCATCCAGTCCAACCTATTAGCACCTCCTGACAACTAAACCATGGCTCCTAGTGCCACATCCACTCCTGTTTTGAACCCCTCCAGGGATGGTGACTCCACCACCTCCTTGATGCAGCTTAGGACACATCCTGGTGGGGTTTTAAGTGTCTTGAAGAATGGAGACTCCACAAGCTCTCCAGATGAGCTGTACCAGTGTTTGACCACAACCCCCACCCAAACCCCCACCTTTCCCCCTCCTCCCTTTCTATATTTAGTGCTGTGCCCAGGGCAGGTTCCTGCCTGCAGGAATTCTGTGCTGAGCCTGGGTGGGGATGGATGCCAGCAGAGGTTTGAGGCAGGTGCCACAAAGATGGTGCAGCTCCAGCCCTACAGGAAAGAGGGCACCAGGAGAAGGCAGACAGCAGTGCCTCCTGTGCCCTCTGTGCTTGGTGGGGAAGCAGAAGCTGTCAGTAGCCAGAGGGAAGGGCAGCAGAGCCTGGCAGTGCTCTGGAGTGGTGCTGCTAAGTGAATGCTTCCTGGCTTTCAGCTCAAATGGGAACAAGCTGGCTCCAGCTTCGCTTTTGGAGGGGTGGAATATGGTTTTAATGGTCTGGTGTAGAGAGATTATGTGTCAGAAAGTATGGAGCAGCTCTGCTGGGAGCACAGGCTGAGGGAGCTGGGGGTGTTCGGCCTGGAGAAGAGAAGGCTCCAGGGGCACCTCAGAGCTGCCTGCCAGCAGCTGAAGGGATCCTTTTGCAGGGCTGGGAAGGATGAGAGGGAAGGGACTGAAGCAGATTGAGACTGGAGAGGAGGAAGAAATTCTTTAGGTGGGGCTCCAGGGGCACCTCAGAGCTGCTGCCAGCAGCTCCTGCAGGAAGGCTGCAGGCCAAGGGCCAAGGGGCAATGGGTTGGAGCTGAGGCAGAGCAGGGGCAGAGTGGAGCTGAGGCAGAAGTTGTTGAGTGTGAGGCTGGTGAGAGCCTGTCACAGGCTGCCCAGGGAGGCTGTGGCTGCCTCCTTGCTGGGGGTGCTGAAGGCCAGGCTGGCTGAGGCCTTGAGCAGCTGAGTGGAGCTGAGAGGTGTCCCTGGGCATGGAGGGGAGCTTGGAGGGGATGAGCTCTGAGCTCCCTTCCAGCCTGAGCCTCTCTGTGATGAAAATGCAGCCCTGGAAAGCTAAGGGGACAGAGTCTCTGCCAGTCAGTGGAGCAAACAATTCCACCATCAGTCCTGCAAGGCATTTCCATGAGCTCCTTCAGTGCTGGAACAGGGAGACTGCTGTGTGCATCCAGGGCAGCTGTGCTGTGGCTGAATGACAAGGGTGGTGAGAGTCTGGCACAGGCTGCCCAGGGAGGCTGTGGCTGCCTCCTCCTTGGGGGTGCTGAAGGTCTTGAGCAGCTGAGTGGAGCTGAGAGGTGTCCCTGGGCATGGTGGGGAGCTTGGGGGAGCTGAGCTCTGAGCTCCCTTCCAGCCTGAGCCCTTCTGTGATTCAATGCCTCGTGTGGGTAATGCACCAGTTGATTCAGATGGAGCTTAATCTGCTCCTGAATCAGAGCTGATGCCTGGGGAATTGGGGAAGCTGTTTACCTCAGCACTTGAAGGGACCTTGTGGAAACAACCTGGTATTTATAGGCCCTGCTTTGAAGGTTCAAAGTGTGCATTATTTATTTGCTGTTGTCATCAAGGCTGAGAGCTTCTGCTGGTGTCTGGGCTCAGCCTGTGAAGAGTATCTGTCAGAGGGATGTCACTTTGTCTGCAGATGGCAAAACCAAATGGAGGGGGTGCTGTGAAATGGCAAAGAAATGAGACAGCAAAGCTGGAGGGGAACTTTGAAACACATTACAGTGTGAAAATGCTCACACAGCAGTGTGCCCAGGGGGCCAAGAAGGCCAAGGGCATCCTGGCCTGCAGCAGGAACAGTGTGGCCAGCAGGAGCAGGGAGGTCATTGTGCCCTGTGCTCAGCACTGCTGAGGCCACACCTGGAGTCCTGTGTCCAGTTCTGGGCCCCTCAGGTTAGGAAAGATGTTGAGCTGCTGGAAGGTGTCCAGAGAAGGGCAAGAAAGCTGGGGAGGGGTCTGGAGCACAGCCCTGTGAGGAGAGGCTGAGGGAGCTGGGCTTGCTTAGCCTGCAGAAGAGGAGGCTCAGGGGAGACCTTCTTGCTCTCTGCAACTCCCTGCAGGGAGGTTGTAGCCAGGTGGGGGTTGGTCTCTTCTGCCAGGCAGCCAGCCCCAGAACAAGAGGACACAGTCTCAAGCTGTGCCAGGGGAGGTTTAGGCTTAAGGTGAGGAGAAAGTTCTTCCCAGAGAGAGTTGTTAGCCATTGGGATGTGCTGCCCAGGGAGGTGGTGGAGTCCCCATCCCTGGAGGTGTTCGAGAGGGGATTGGACATGGCACTTGGAGCCATGGTCTAATAGTCATGAGGTGTAGGGTGCCAGGTTGGAGTTGATGTTCTCTGAGCTCTCTTCCAACCTCATTGATTCTGTGATTCTATGAAAATCCCTCCTAACCATGGGGGGAGTTTGTTATCAACAACCTCACAGGCTGCCTTGTGGAGCCCAAAAGGGTCAGGTTTTAATCCAGGGAGCATTTGTTCATTCAGAAAGCAATTGTCCTCCAAGGAAACCCCAAACCCAACTCATTAGTGCTGTTAAACTAAGGGGAGAATGGTAGCAGCTCTCTGGGACATCTGCTTAATAAGCTGCTGGAGTGATTCAGGGGTTCAAAGAGAGGAAGAGGGGAAGGCAAGCTTGGGCCCTCCTCTTGCTGCTCTCCTTCCCTGCGTCTCTGTTGTGTGGAGGTAAGAGTGGAATCCCTGGGCACCTGGATGTGCCCAAGCAGGGACACCCCCACTGCTGCTTGCAGGAGTGAGAAAGGTGTACAGGAGAAAGGGCAGAAAGGTGAAACAGGTTCAGAGAATGGCTTGGGTTGGAAGGGACCTTCAAGGTCATCCAGTTCCAACCCCCCTGCCATGGGCAGGGACACCTCCCACCAGCCCAGCTTGCTCAAGGTCTCATCCAGCCTGGTGCTGAACACCTCCAGGGAGGAGGCAGCCACAGCCTCCCCACACTGCCCTGCACCTCTTGAGCCCCAGCACTGAGAGCAGCTCTCAGGCTCCTCTGCTCCAAGCTCCAAGCCCCAGCTGCCTCAGCCTGGCCTCCCAGGGAGACCTTCCACTGCCTGCAGCAGCTTGGGGGCTCTGCCATCGACTCTCTCCAGCACTTCCCTCAGCTCCTCCTGGAGCTGAGGGGCCCAGACCTGGACACAGGATTCCAGCTGTGGCCTCCCCAGGGCAGAGCAGAGGGGCAGGAGAACCTCTCTGCCCTCCTGCCCACAGCCCTTCTAATGCAGCCCAGGCTGCCCTTGGCCTTCTTGGCCCCCAGGGCACCTTGCTGGCTCAGGGGCATCCTCCTGCCCACCTGCACCTCCCAGGTCCCTTTCCCCTGTGCTGCTCTCCAGCAGCTCAGCCTCCAACCCATCCTGCTCCGTGGGGTTGGTCTTCCCCAGCTGCCAGGCTCTCCCCTTGGCCTTGCTGGTTTCATTCCATGTCTCTCCAGCCCTGTTTGCAGCCTGTGCAGGTCTGGCTGGCTGGCAGCACAGCCTTGTCACAAAGGGGTGGTGGAGCTGGATCTCTGTGCAAAGAAGCATCCAGGGCACTCAGGGAGCAGAGGGGATTGCTTTACAAGCCTCCAGTGGTACCTGGGATAAGCTGTAAGCCTCTCCTCTTGTGGCTGAGGATGAGGGGATCAAACCTGCTGCTCATTCCTTTTCCCTTGTGCCACTGCCGTGTTGTCTTCCTGACATCAGGATTTATGGCCAGAGTAACTACTGCTGATGTTGCCTGGCTGTTGTGTTGGGGTTTCCCCCCCCCCCCCCTCCTCCTGCCACAGGCTGATGATGGCTTCAAGAATCAGATTCACTGCTGACTCCCATGCTGAGCAGATTCAGTGAGGTGGCTACCAAAACACAAGGTTCAAGAGGCAGGTCAGGGGGAACTGTGCAGAGCCTTAGTGCAGCCCCCCCAGGCAGGGCTTTAATTGATATCTGTGAGACCTTTGGCATTCACTGCCTCCCTCCTTCTCTTTCTTTCACTGGGTTGTGGCTTTTTTTTTTTTTGGTGGCAGCCTAATGGTTATGAAATGAAGCAGTGGACCAGTGTCTGACAAGTGGAAGGTGTCCCGAGAAGGGCAAGAAAGCTGGGGAGGGGTCTGGAGCACAGCCCTGGGAGGAGAGGCTGAGGGAGCTGGGGTTGCTTAGCCTGGAGAAGAGGAGGCTCAGGGGAGACCTTCTTGCTCTCTGCAGCTCCCTGAAGGGAGGTTGTAGCCAGGTGGGGGTTGGTCTCTTCTGCCAGGCCCCCAGCCCCAGAACAAGAGGACACAGTCTCAAGCTGTGCCAGGGGAGGTTTGGGCTGGAGGTGAGGAGAAAGTTCTTCCCAGAGAGAGTTGTTAGCCATTGGGATGTGCTGCCCAGGGAGGTGCTGGAGTCCCCACCCCTGGAGGTGTTCAAGAGGGGACTGGATGTGGCACTTGGTGCCATGGTCTAGTCATGAGATGTTGGGTGACAGGTTGGACTGGATGATCTCTGAGGTCTCTTCCAACCTTGATGATTCTGTGACACTGTGACACAGATGGGATGAGCTTTGTGAGGGGAGGTGGTGCCACTGGCCCATAAAATCCTTGTCTCTTCTTCCTGAGAGGACAATCCTGTTGTGGCAATGGCACTGGGAGGTGGGGGCTGGTGTCCCAGCCCTGGGCAAGCCGTGGCTTTAAGCCTGGGCTTTGGGGCAAGTTGGTTTGCCTCTGCCCTTCCCCCCCCAGCTGGGTCTGTGCTGCTCATTCGTACAACCCCGAGGCACTGGACCCTAAAGAGCTGGGAGAGCTGCTCCCACGGTGCTTGTCTAGTGCCTGCCCCTCCTCTGAGTGTGTGCATTGCAGCTGGGGAAGCTAATTGCCACCACCAGACACCCTGAGCAGGGCTGGCCCAAGTGGGGGAAAGAGGGGAGGAGGGGGACACTAAGGCTTCCTTGTTCCCTAGACATTGTCCCTGTGGCTTGTGGGGCTTCCCCTTGAATGAACCTATTGACAGCATTGTCTGTGTGAGCTGTGCCTCTCCTTGGGCCACTTGGGTCACTCCAGGCAGCAGAATTGGGCTCTTGTTTTCTGGGCTAGCCCCCTCCTCAGTCGTTCAGCAGCTCCTTTGGGGCAGGAAGAGCTGGTCCGAAGGGTGGCACAAGAGGAATGTTGCCAACAGGGGAGAACTCTGGAAGCAGCTTGGTGGTGGAGGCCTTGGGATTTTGCCTTAGTGATTCTTAAGTGGGTCCTTGGCTTCAGTGCAGTGAGTGTGGGCTGAGGTGACAGGAATTCAGTCAGCTTCTATGAGGCTAAATGGGTTTCTCAGGGGGAGCTGGAAATCCCTTCCCTGAGCCATTGCTGTGCAACAGGACAGGATGTGTGCAAGGGGAGCACTGCAGCTGAGCTTGAGAGTACAGGGCTCAAGCTGCATGCAGATGCCTGCATGGCCAGCTGGACCATTTCTGTCATGGGAAGAGGTGAGCTGGGGGGACTGGCTAGAGGGTAGCACAGTCAAGCCCCCAGAAAGCAGAGAAGGAAGTGGGAAGGGTCAGGGGTGTAGATACTGTGCCACTGCAGGTTAAGCTAAGCCAGGCTGGGGACAGAGTGGTTGGAGAGCAGCCAGGCAGAGAGGGACCTGGGGAGACTGGTTGAGAGGAGGCTGAACAGGAGCCTGCAGTGTGCCCAGACAGCCAAGAAGGCCAAGGGCATCCTGGCCTGCAGCAGGAAGAGTGTGGCCAGCAGGAGCAGAGAGGTCATTGTGCCCTGTGCTCAGCACTGCTGAGGCCACACCTGGAGTCCTGTGTCCAGTTCTGGGCCCCTCAGGTCAGGAAAGATGTTGAGCTGCTGGAAGGTGTCCAGAGAAGGGCAAGAAAGCTGGGGAGGGGTCTGGAGCACAGCCCTGTGAGGAGAGGCTGAGGGAGCTGGGGTTGCTTAGCCTGCAGAAGAGGAGGCTCAGGGGAGACCTTCTTGCTCTCTGCAACTCCCTGCGGGGAGGTTGTAGCCAGGTGGGGGTTGGTCTCTTCTGCCAGGCAGCCAGCCCCAGAACAAGAGGACACAGTCTCAAGCTGTGCCAGGGGAGGTTTAGGCTGGAGCACAGCTCCCCATTCACAGCACCAACCCTGTGGCTGTCACAGAAACCCTCAGCCCCCTCTCTCCTCTTGAAAGAAGCCCAGGTGTCCTCTGAGCTGCTGTGCAGCCTTTCTTTCAGCTGCCTCTCCTCCTAACCTCTTCCACATGTTTCTTACCCTTCAGCTGAGGCAGTGCTGCCTGACAGCTTCCCCTCTTCACTCCCAGTTATGATATGTGAGATGTTTGCAGCCTGCTTTGCCATCCCTTCCTCCTCCCCCCCACCCCCTCCTTCTCCATCTCAGCTTGGGGAGGTTGCCTTGATCACCTCCTTGCGTGATTGTGGCAATCTTCTGCTGGGTCACATCAAAGTCTTCCCTTTTCCAGTGAGAATGAGCTCAGCATGGCCCTGGCTTCATCCACCCCATCATTTAGGGCCTGCTAAGGGCCAAGGTCTGGTTTCACTTTGTGTTGCCCTGCTCTTGCAGCCTTTGAGGCAGCAGCAGCATTCTGCCTGTGCTGCGGGCACTGGTGGAGAGCACCTGTGGAGCCTGCATCTCCAGAGCAAGGTGTGGAGGTCCAGTCAGCATTGCTGGAGCTCTACCAACACAAGGCTCTATCCCATTTCTCACCTTCCCCACTCCCCCATCTCTTTCTCTTCTCCCCCCCCCATCTCTTTCTCTTCTCCCCCCATCTCTTTCTCTTTCTTCTCCCCCATCTCCCATCTCTCTTTCTCTTCTCCCCCATCTCTTTCTCTGCTCTCCCCCATCTCTTTCTTCTCTCTCTTTTCTCTCCCCCCCATCTCTTTCTCTTCTCCCCCATCTCTTTCTCTCTTCTCCCCCCATCTCTTTCTCTTCTCTCCCCCATCTCTTTCTCTTCTCTCCCCCATCTCTTCTCTTTCCCCCCATCTTTTCTCTCTCCCCCCATCTTTCTCTCTTCTCTCCCCCATCTCTTTCTCTCCCCCCTCCCCATCTCTTTCTCTTCTCCCCCATCTCTTTCTCTGCTCTCCCCCATCTCTTTCTCTCCTCTCCCCCATCTCTTTCTCTCTCCCCCATCTCTTTCTCTTCCCCCATCTCCCCATCTCCTCTCCCCCATCTCTTTCTCTTCTCCCCCATCTATTTCTCCCCCCCATCTCTTTCTCTTCTCTCTTTCTCTCCCCCCTCTTTCTCTTCTCCCTGCTCTCTCCCCCCATCTTTCTCTGCTCTCCCCGTCTCTTTCTCTGCTCTCTCCTCCCCCCCCCATCTCTTTCTCTTCTCCCCCCATCTATTTCTCTCTTCTCTCCCCCATCTCTCTCCCCCCCCATCTCTTTCTCTTCTCTCCCCCATCTCTTTCTCTTCTCCCCCATCTCTTTCTCTTCTCCCCCATCTCTTTCTCTTCTCCCCCATCTCTTTCTCTTCTCCCCCATCTCTTTCTCTTCTCCCCCATCTCTCTTTCTCTTTCTCCCCCATCTCTTTCTCTCCTCTCCCCCATCTCTTTCTCTTCTCCCCCATCTATTTCTCTTCTCCCCCCCATCTCTTTCTCTTCTCCCCCCCCATCTCTTTCTCTTCTCCCCCATCTCTTTCTCTTCTCTCTCCCTTCTCCCCCATCTCTTTCTCTGCTCTCCCCCATCTCTTTCTCTCCCCCCATCTCCCTGCTCTCCCCCATCTCTTTCTCTTCTCCCCCATCTCCCTCCTCCCCCATCTCTTTCTCTTCTCCCCCCCATCTCTTTCTCTTCTCCCCCCCCATCTCTCTTTCTCTTCTCCCCGTCTCCTCTGCTCTCCCCTCTTCTCTCTTTCTCTTCTCCCCCCATCTCTTTCTTTTCTCCCCATCTTTTCATTCTCTTCCCCATCTCTTTCCCTTCTCCCCCATTTCTTTCTTTCCCCCCATCTCTTTTCCCCCATTTATTTCCTTCTCCCCCCATTTCTTATCTCTTCCCCCATTTCTTCTCTCTCTCTCCCCCATCTCTTTCTTCCCCCCCCATCTCTTTCTCTTCCCCCCATCTCTTTCCTTCCCCCCCATCTCTTTCTCTTTCCCCCATCTATCTCTTTCTCTTTCTCCCCATCTCTTTCTCTTCTCCCCCATCTCTTTCTCTTCTCCCCCATCTCTTTTTTCTCCCTCTCTCTTCTCCCCATTTTTCCTTTCCCCCCATCTCTTTCCTTCTCCCCCCATCTCTTTCTCTTTCCCCCCATCTCTTTCTCTTCTCCCCCATCCCCCCATCTCTTTCCTTCCCCCCCATCTCTTTTTTTTCCCCCCCCCGTCTTTTCTCTTTCCCCCGTCTCTTTCCCCCCATCTCTTTCTTTTCCCCCCATCTCTTTCTCCTTTTTCCCCCCCATCTTTCTTTCTCCTTCCCCCATTTCATTCTTTATTCCCCCATTTCTTTCTTCCCCCCATTTCTTTTCCCCCATTTATTTCCTTCCTTTTACCCCCCATTTCTTACTTTCCCCCCCATTTCCCCCCCCATCTCTTTCCTTCCCCCCTCTTTCCTTCCCCCCATCTCTTTCCTTTCCCCCCCATCTCTTTTCTTTCTCCCCATCTCTTTTCTTCCCCCCATCTCTTTCCTTTCCCCCCCATCTCTTTCCTTTCCCCCTCTTCTCTTTCCTTTCCCCCCCTCCCATGTCTTTCCTCCTTTGCTCTTTCTTTTCTTCCCCCCAGCCCTGTTTCTCTGATGTTCTGCCATATATTGGTGCCTTTAATTATGGCTGGTTGGTTTTTTTACCCCCCCACTCCAACCCTTAAAATCCTTCTCCCTCTGCAAAGTGCCCTGCCATTCATTGTGGTACTTAGCAGACAGAGCTTTGCCTGATTCCTGTCTCAGGGAGTCATCCATTTGGTGCCTTTTGTGTTGAGCTCTGTTTGCTGAGTGAAGCAAATTCTTCTGCGCTGACTGTGCTCGGCCCAGATTTGTTTCCTCACATGAAAGCCACAGCCCTGTGTGTGAAGAGGCTCTTGGACATCTGAGTGAAAGCACAATACTCTCTGCTGGCAGCCAAAAGGGACTCTGAAGGCCTTTGCTCATCACTGCCATGGAATCATGGAATGGTTTGGGTTGGAAGGGAGCTCCAAAGGGCCTCCAGCCCAACCCCCTGCCCCCAGCAGGGACATCCTCCACCACAGCAGCTTGCTCACAGCCTTCTCCAGCCTCCCCTTGAACAGCTCCAGCCATCCAGCCATGGAGCCTCAGCTCCCTCCCTGGGCAACCTGGTGCAGTGTGGCAGCAGCCTCCTGGGGCAGAACTTGTTCCTCACAGCCAATCTCCATCTGCTCTGCTCTTCTTTCAAACCCTTGCCCCTGCTGCTGTCCCTGCAGGCCTTTGGGCACAGTCCCTCTGCAGCCTTCTTGGAGCCCCTTCAGGTCCTGGCAGGCAGCTGTGAGGTCTGCCTGGAGCCTTCTCTTCTGCAGGTCTCCACTTTCCATCACTGTGCAGACAAAGTCAGTCACTTCCATAATGCAACAGGCACAACCACACTGCTCCCCTTTCTCACCCAGCTGCAATGATCCACAAGGCACCAAGGGAAAGGCTAAAGCAGTGCCCATTGCAGCATAAGCAACATTCCACTGTTCCTTTGCTAGCAACATTTGAAGACTTGGAAGAGCTGGCTCAGAATGTTGCTTCATTAATTCCAGGTCACTGACAGGTGAGCAAGTTCAGTGTTCAGTGTTTTCATGCCCTCAGCTGCTGGAGTGGGTCAAGAGGAGGCCACCAGGATGCTCTCAGAGGGCTGCAGAACCTCCCCTGTGGGGACAGGCTGAGAGAGTTGGGGCTGTTCAGCCTGGAGAAGAGAAGGCTCCAGGGAGACCTCAGAGCAGCCTCCCAGGACCTGAAGGTTCCTAAAGGAGAGCTAGGAAGGGACTGCTTGCCAAGGGCTGGGAGTGATAGGATGAGAAGGAATGGACACAGTCCCCCTGCAGCCTTCTTGCAGCCCCTTCAGGTCCTGGCAGGCTGCTCTGAGGTCTGCCTGGAGCCTTCTCTTCTGCAGGCTGAGCACCCCCAGCTCCCTCAGCCTGTCAGTGGTGTAGGAGCCCTGGCCAAAGGTGGTGTCAGGAGGTCCTGAGGGCACTTTTTGTCTGAAGGTGCTGACACAGCAGGAGTGTCTGGGGCAGGTGGGGTAACCCTTGCAAACCTGGCCTCTCCTTTCGGCACCCTTTTCCCACCCAGTGCCTGGTGTTCTCCCTTACTCCACAGCCAGTTTCCTCCTGTGCTCCAGACCCCTCCCCAGCTTTCTTGCCCTTCTCTGGACACCTTCCAGCAGCTCAACATCTTTCCTGAACTGAGGGGCCCAGAACTGGACACAGGACTCAAGGTGTGGCCTCAGCAGTGCTGAGCACAGGGCACAATGACCTCCCTGCTCCTGCTGGCCACACTCTTCCTGCTGCAGGCCAGGATGCCCTTGGCCTTCTTGGCCCCCTGGGCACACTGCAGGCTCATGTTCAGCCTACAGTGAGAGGCCTCAAGCACAAGCCCTACGAGGAGAGGCTGAGGGAGCTGGGGTTGCTTAGCCTGGAGAAGAGGAGGCTCAGGGGAGACCTTCTTGCTCTCTGCAACTCCCTGAAGGGAGATTGTAGCCAGCTGGGGGTTGGTCTCTTCTCCAAGGCCCCCAGCCCCAGAACAAGAGGACACAGTCTCAAGCTGTGCCAGGGGAGGTTCAGGCTGGAGGTGAGGAGAAAGTTCTTCCCAGAGAGAGTTGTTGGCCATTGGGATGTGCTGCCCAGGGAGGTGGTGGAGTCCCCATCCCTGGAGGTGTTCAAGAGGGGACTGGACGTGGCACTTGGTGCCATGGTCTAGTCATGAGGTCTGTGGTGACAGGTTGGACTGGATGATCTTCGAGGTCTCTTCCAGCCTTGGTGACACTGTGACAGAAGGGAGGGTGGGCTTTTTTCACACTGACTGTGGCCTGTGTGGAGGAAATGAGCCAAAGAGCAGCTGCAGGAGTCTCCCCTTCCCCTTTGCCAGGGAGGCCAGCAGTGACATTTCTCAGCTCCTTGCTGCAGGTGAGCCAGCAGTGTCAGGGAAGATAAGAAGTGGCTGGAGGTCTGAAGGGACCTTGCTCTTCCTGGGGGCTCTAGAGAAGAAGCAGAGAAGAGGAAGGGAAGAATCCAGTGGCAGACTGAGTGTTTCCCTATCAGCATGGAAAGCAGTGGAAAAGATCTGTTGGGTACAGTAAAGGGAAATGGCATCCTGCCCTCCACTGAGTCCTGAATTCCTGGCTCTGGTGTGAAGTGTGGGGTGGACATGGTCCCATTTGAGCTCTGTAGAGCAGTGCAGCTCAGCTCCTGTGCTGCTGTGCTCTTGGAGAGGCCAGGGGGATGTTTAACTAAACCTCCTCCCCCTGGCTTTCAAGTCCCCAGAGCAGCTGCAAGCTGCAAGCCTTGGCAGAGCAGAGGAGCTGCAGTTGCCTTTAGAGGGTCTCTCCAGCTGCTTCTTCACTCACCTTCCATGCCCATGACATGTGAGAGTTCAGAGGTTACAGAATCCCACAATCACTGCAGGGCTTGGGAGGGACCTTGAGAGCTCCTCCAGTCCAAGCCCCCTGCCAGAGCAGGATGCAGGGAACGCTCTGGGTTGGAAGGGATGTTGAAGGTCATCCAGTTCCAACCCCCCTGAGCAACCTGCTGCAGTGTGAGGTGTCCCTGGCCATGGCAGGGGGGTTGGGACTGGCTGCTCCTTGAGGTCCCTTCCAGCCCTGACACTTCTGTGGTTCTGTGACTCACAAAGCTGCTGCCAACTGCTGCACAGCTCTCCTAAAGGTAGGATTGTCATCAGAGATCCATGGAATGGGTTGGGTTGGAAAGGACCTTGAAGGACATCCAGTTCCAACCCCCTGCCATGGGCAGGGACACCTCCCACCAGCCCAGGCTGCTCAAGGCCTCATCCAGCCTGGCAGGGAGGAGGCAGCCACAGCCTCCCTGGGCAACCTGTGCCAGAGTCTCCCCAGCCTCACTGGGGAAGTATTTCTTCCTCCTCTCCAGACTCAATCTGCCCTCCTCAAGCTCCAATCCATTCCCTCTCATCCTGTCACTCCCAGCCCTTCTCAAAAGTCCAACCCAAACCATCCCATGAGTCTATGATGCCATGAATGAGGGAGAGAAACCTCCCTGCAGAAGGAGCTGTGGAATAGTGGAGAGAAACCTCTTTGCCCAGGGCACAAAGGAGGAAAAACTTCCTTCCCCAGTCTCCCCTTTCTACAGTTGCTTTGATCTTGGGTGACTGTTGAGCTGGGGAGGTTCAGGCTGGATCTCAGGAACCATTTCTTCCCTGGAAGGGCTCTCAGCCATTGGAACGCTCTGCCCAGGGCAGTGCTGGAGTCCCCATCCCTGGGGGTGTTGCAGCAGCGTGTGGAGCTTGGACCTGGTTTGGTGCTGGGTCAAGGGATGGAGTGGATGAGCTTGGAGCTCTCTTCCAACCCATCCTGGCATTCTGTTTATGTAAGTGTGGGGGTTTAAAGTCAAGTCCCTGGTCAAAACAGTTGCTGGTGGAGTTTGGGTTTGCACAGGGAGCAGTGTGGGTGGTTTGGTGACTTAGCTGTGTCCTGCTCTCTCTCTCTATCTCTCCTGCTCTCCCCATCTTCCTCCCCCACTCTGATTTCAAAGCCCTGCAGATGAGCTCTGCCCTCATGGCATCTTCCCTTGCCCACACCTGTGCTCATCTGAGGTGAGCTGGGAGGAGGGAGCAGCTGGGCACGGAGGGGTTGGTCTCTCCTGAACGATCTGGTGGCCACCCTGCCTGCAGGAACGCTTCACCTCCTTCCTCTGCATCCAGACAGCTACACCCTCAGTGTGATCACACACCCTGCTTCCCCCAGGCAGCCTGCAGATGCCTTATCTTGCCCTTTGCATGGGCTTTCATCTCCATACCTGTTTACTTCCACTGCACTGTGTGGTTGCTTCACCTCTGTACTCCTGCTGTGCCAGCAGGGTTTCATTCCCAGACTGATCTCCACCGTGGCTTGGGCTTTGCTGTGGATTCAGACAGAGGTGGACCACTCACACACAGCCCTTTTCTTTCCCTGCACACTTCCCCTCTTCTTTTTCATTCACTGAATGCTTTATTTAAACACAGAACGAGTCTGGTCTTCTTAGCCATGCAGTTCCACACTTCAGAAAGTCTTCTGTTACAGCAGAGGTTGGGGAGCAGCACAGGGGAAAGGGACCTGGGGGTGCTGGTGGGCAGGAGGGTGCCCCTGAGCCAGCAAGGTGCCCTGGGGGCCAAGAAGGCCAAGGGCATCCTGGGCTGCATTAGAGGGGCTGTGGGCAGGAGGGCAGAGAGGTTCTCCTGCCCCTCTGCTCTGCCCTGGGGAGGCCACAGCTGGAATCTTGTGTCCAGGTCTGGGCCCCTGAGGTCAAGAAGGAGCTGAGGGCAGTGCTGGAGAGAGTCGATGGCAGAGCCCCCAAGCTGCTGCAGGCAGTGGAAGATCTCCCTGGGAGGCCAGGCTGAGGCAGCTGGGGCTTGGAGCTTGGAGCAGAGGAGCCTGAGGGCTGCCCTCAGTGCTGGGGCTCAAGAGGTGCAGGGCAGTGTGGGGAGGAGGGAGCCAGGCTGTGCTGAGGGCTGTGCAAGGACAGCCCAAGGGGCACTGGGTGGCAGCTGGAGCAGAGGAGGTGGCAGGGGAAGAGGAGGGAAAGCTTTTGGCTGTGAGGGTGGGAGAGGGCTGGAGCAGGCTGGCCAGAGAGGTTGTGGAGTCTCCTTGTGTGGAGGCCTTGCAAAGGCAGCTGGAGGTGTTGCTGTGGGAGCTGCCCTGGGTGCTGCTGCTGCTCTGGCAGGGGGCTTGGCCTGGCTGCTCTCTGGAGCTCTCCTTCCACCTCCCTGGCGCTTTCTGTCTGTGAGGGGACCCAGAGGTTGTGCTTCTCACTGTGTTGTGGTTGCTGCCTTGGAGTGCAGCTCTGCAGCAGTGATGAAGAACTGGAGGACTCCAAAGCTCTGCTTTACTTGCCCATTGCTCCTGAGGTGGAGGATCCAGAGGAAAACCCTTGTGGACCTCCACCACATGCAGTTCAGCGCTTTTTGACTGATGAGGGAATAGGCTCTGAGAAGAAGAGGCAGTCCTCCTCTGGTGGACCTCAGGCACCAAAGAAGAAGCCCCAAACCACCAATGTTGAACTCCAAGGAGTTCCTAATGATGGTAGGTGCAAGCTGCTGTGGCTTGTGGTGGAGTCCCCATCCCTGGAGGTGTTCAAGAGGGGATTGGATGTGGCACTTGCTGCCATGGTTTAGTTAGTCCTGAGGTGTTGGGTGCCAGGTTAGACTTGATGATCTCTGAGGTCTTTTCCAACCTTATTGATTCTATTCTATGATTCAGTGCCAGCTCTGCACCTGGGGTGGTTTTTAGCTTTGTCTGGAGAGCAGAAGTTGAGAAGCTGACTCCTTAGTTGCCTCTCCCTTTGAAGTCACTCCTTGGAACAGTTAGTAGCCACCAGCTCTTCCAATCTGCTGGTGGTTGTCAAGCCAGGAATAAGGAAGAGCACCTGAAAACTGGTGCCCAAGCCTGAGCAGGACTGCTGGAATGGGTCCAGAGGGGGCCACAAAGAAGCTCAGAGGGCTGGAGCAGCTGTGGGGACAGCCTGAGAGAGTTGGGATTGTTCAGCCTGGAGAAGAGAAGGCTCCAGGGAGACCGTAGAGAAGCCTTCTAGTACCTGAAAGGAGCTACAGGAGAGTTGGGGAGGGACATTTGGCAAAGGCTGGAGTGACAGGATGAGAGGGGAAGGATTGAAGCTGGAAGAAGGGAGATTGAGCCTGGAGATTAGGAAGAAATTCTTGCCAGTGAGGGTGGTGAGAGACTGGCACAGGTTGCCCAGGGAGGTGGTAGAAGCCTCGTGCCTAGAGAGTTTTAAGGCCAGGCTGGCTGTGGCTGTGAGCAACCTGCTGTAGTGTGAGGTGTCCCTGGCCATGGCAGGGGGTTGGAGCTGGCTGATCTGCCCAGGGAGGTGGTGGAGTCCCCATCCCTGGAGGTGTTCAAGAGGGGATTGGATGTGGCACTTGCTGCCATGGTTTAGTACTCAGGAGGTGTTGGGTGCCAGGTGGGACTTGGTGATCTCTGAGGTCTTTTCCAAGCTTATTGCTTCTGTGATTCTGTGTGTGTGGTGGGCTGGAGGAGGCCTTGAGCAGCTGAGTGGAGCTGAGAGGTGTCCCTGGGCATGGTGGGGAGCTTGGGGGAGCTGTGCTCTGAGCTCCCTTCCAGCCTGAGCCGTCTCTGCCCCCACAGGGGTAAGGCCATTTGTTTCCCAAATGCTGAGGGAGGAGTTCCAGCATTGCTTTGCCTGCTGCAGCCCTGGGGAGCCGTGGGACATGCCCTGAGCAGAGCCAGCAAGGAAGGAGACAAGGCTGGGGGAGGCACCATGTGTTTGTTTACCCCCAGTCTAGGTGAATTAAGATCCTCCCACCTCGTGGGCCAGCCCTGCTGGAAGGAAGCAAATGTGATTTGGCTGAGATGATTGCCCTGGCTTCATAATTAACTCGGGCTCCTTAGTCAGGCTGCCTCCTGGCTGAGAGGAGCTGCACCAAAGCCATGCAGGGCTGCTGTGGCTCTGCTGGGTGATGCTCAGCCCCCAAAGCATCACTGGAGGCGGGGGGGAGCTTGATGTTGGCAGGCTGGGTGGGGGCTCAAGTGTCCCTCCTCCTCCAGGGCCTCCATCTGATGTGTGGGAGCCAATTCAGCTGCAGTGTGCCTGTGGGCCCTGGGCTGATCCAGAGCAAGGATGAGCTGGGAGCGAGGAGCCGGGGGAACGGGTGTGGAGGTGTGCCTTGGATGCAGCCCCGGATGGGAAAGGTGCGATGCAGCTCCCATAGCTCAGCACTTCCTCCCTCCAGAAGCGGGGCCAGGAGTGGGCAAGGGCCCCAGCCACTCCCAGGGGAGGTTTTGGGGGTGGTGATGCTGGCCCTCTTGTTCCTCTCCAAAGGTCTTTTTCTCCTCCTGCTCTGGGCTCTGCGCCTGGGATGGGCACAGCAGGCAGCAGGTTCCCTCTTAAAGCACCACCTTGTGTCCTCCTTCAGGCTTTCCACATCTGGAGGTGAATTTGGACCTTCCCTTTGCTGAGGCTCTCTTCAACTCTTGGTTTAAGAGGCAGTTTTAAACAGCTGGGGGCAGCTTTGCAGCGTGGCCTGGTCAAAAGTACCTACTTGGGGGCGGGGGGGGGGATGGATCTGGCTCCTGTTCAGCTGGGGAATTTCTTTATAGGAGGACTTTCTCCTCAACAGGTGCAACTTTGAATGGAAAATTCCTCTCTGAGGGTAGGATGAGAGTCAGTGAAAAACCTCCTTCCAGAGAGCACAGCTGGCTCTGCCCAGCTCTGGGGTCCCCAGCAGGAGAAGGACACAGAGCTGCTGGAGGGAGGCCAGAGGAGGCCCCAAAGATGCTCCCAGGGCTGGAGCAGCTCTGCTGGGAGCACAGGCTGAGGGAGCTGGGGGTGTGCAGCCTGCAGAGGAGAAGGCTCCAGGGGCACCTCAGAGCTGCTGCCAGCAGCTGAAGGGATCCTGCAGGAAGGCTGCAGAGAGACTTTGGCTGAGGGGGTCTGGAGCCAGGCCAAGGGGCAATGGTTTGGAGCTGAGGCAGAGCAGGGGCAGAGTGGAGCTGAGGCAGAAGTTGCTGAGTGTGAGGCTGGTGAGAGCCTGGCACAGGCTGCCCAGGGAGGCTGTGGCTGCCTCCTTGCTGGGGGTGCTGAAGGCCAGGCTGGCTGAGGCCTTGAGCAGCTGAGTGGAGCTGAGAGGTGTCCCTGGGCATGGAGGGGAGCTTGGAGGGGATGAGCTCTGAGCTCCCTTCCAGCCTGAGCCATTCTGTGACCCTATGATCGTGGTGATGCAAAGAGAAAGCAAGGAGGGTCTCAGGGTAACCTGTGTCATTAGCTACACAATCAAAGGAGGTTTGGAGATTCATTCCACCACCTTCTTTCAAAACCAGTGTTTGAGTGGCCTGCAAAACCCCTCCTGCAGTGTGGGAGGCTGCTGCCACCTCTCATGGCTGTGTGGTGTGCAGAGGGCTGCTGTTTGGGCAAAACCCTGCTTAACCCCCCCCCCCCCTTGGAAGTGTCTGTGTGTGCAAGTGCCAGGGGGGCAAATGGAAAGCAGGGGATTGCTCCTCAGTAGTCAACCTGTTAATTCGTGGCTGGATGTGACTCATTTGATTCCTTAGGAGAATCAAAGCTCTGTGAGTTCCTTTACCATGTGTTAGGGAGCAGGCCAGTGTGTGTGTGTGTCTGGAGGGAGTTACCTCACCACTCATACTCCTTTGCTGCCCTTCAGCATTGCCACCCCTGGCTTGGATCAGAAGCAGGGAGGGCAGCAGGGACAGGAGGTGACCATCCCCCTGTGCTCAGCACTGCTGAGTGCTGTGCTCAGCTCTGGGCTCCTTGCTGCAGGAAGGGCATTCATAGCATCAGTCAGGGTTGGAAGGGACCACAAGGGTCATCTAGTTCCAACCCCCCTGCCATGGGCAGGGACACCCCACACTAAGTCAGGCTGGCCACAGCCTCATCCAGCCTGGGCTTAAACACCTCCAGGGACGGGGCCTCAACCACCTCCCTGGACAACCCATTCCAGGGCTTCACCACTCTCATGGGGAAGAACTTCCTCCTCACATCCATCCTGAATCTCCCCACCTCCAGCTTCATTCCATTCCCCCTAGTCCTATCACTACCTGAGATCCTGAGAAGTCCCTCCCCAGCCTTCCTGTAGCCCCCTTCAGATCCTGGAAGGCCACAATGAGGTCACCTCGGAGCCTTCTCTTCTCCAGACTGAACAGCCCCAACTCCTTCAGTCTGTCCTCACAGGAGAGGTGCTCCAGCCCTCTGACACTGATGGACTGGAGCCTGTCCAGAGAAGGGCAACGAGGCTGGAGCAGGGCCTGGAGCCCCTGGGCTAGAGGAGGGGCTGAGGGAGCTGGGGGTGTTCAGGCTGGAGGAGGCTGAGGGAGACCTCAGTGCTCTCCACAGCTCCCTGAAGGGAGGTTGGAGTCAGGAGGGGCAGCCTCTGCTCCTGGCTGGCAAGGGACAGGAGCAGAGGAGATGGTTCCAAGCTGCAGCAGGGAAGGTTCAGGCTGGATCTCAGGAACCATTTCTTCCCTGGAAGGGCTCTCAGCCACTGGAACGCTCTGCCCAGGGCAGTGCTGGAGTCCCCATCCCTGGGGGTGTTGCAGCAGCGTGTGGAGCTGGCGCTTAGGGCTGGTGCTGGGGGGAGGGCTGGGCTGGAGGAGCTGGGAGCTCTCTTCCAAGCAGCCAGACGTCTTCTGTGAGCCCGTGAAGGGAAGAATGAGTGCAGAAGCCGTTTGCCAGCGCTTTCCACGGGTGTATTTCTTCGTTCAGGACCGCCTGCCCCTATAGATAGATATCTGATTTATTTTGCGGGGGGTGTGTGGGGGTTTCTCAACTGCAGCCCTCCGGACAGGGCTCCGGGAAGGTTTCAGGTTCAGCCTCTCGGGTGGCTTCCCGGAGCCCTGCCCTTTCTTCCTGCCCATTATCACCAGAATAGCTGGAACCAGTCGGACCTGTTGGTCCATCTGGGAGCACAATGGGGCTCTAATTGAGGCAGCTCGCATTACCCAGCCCCATGCCTTTATTATTTAACAGCGAGCAGGTACCTCTTAGGGGATATTTATTCCCTGCCCTCCACCGAGGAAGCAATTTTCCATGGGTTGTTGTTGGGTTTTGTTGGGTTCCCCCCCCCCCCCCGCCTACTCCCCTCACCGTCTCTTTGTCTTATTTAGGGTATTGATTACCTCCTTGCTTGGAAATAAAAGGAGATTGATGTGCTCTGCTGATAGATAACCTGCGAAGGGCTGCCGCGGTGAGACGGAGCCCCTAGGCTGGGAGCCAAGAGAGGATGTTTCTGGCTCGCAGCTTGGCTCTGCCTTTCTCACATGATTCATCAGATGCTGTTTAAACCTCTTTGTACCCCTGCTCGGCTCTCGCTTTCACAAGCGAGTTGTAATCGCGGTAATTGCCCTGCTGCTGAGCCTGCCCGGCTTATGGGCCCTGCAGGGAACGCTTGCCATCAGAGCCAGGCCATGTGCAGGCAGCTCTTCGGCTCTGCCCTCAGCAGCACATACTCACAGCCCTGCCCTGAAGACGGTTTGAAGCTTGCTTTCATGATTAAAAGAGGGACCCGGGCAGGCTGCAGGGCTGGGCACAACCTCAGGAGGTTCAACAAGGCCCAAGGGCAAGGTCCTGCAGCTGGGTCGGGGCAATCCCAGGAACTTAGCCTGGAGAAGAGGAGACTCAGGGGAGACGTTATTGCTCTTTCCAACTCCCTGAAGAGAGGTTGTAGCCAGGTGGGGGTTGGTCTCTTCTCCCAGGCAACCACCAACAGAACAAGAGGACACAGTTGCAAGCTGCACCAGGAGAGGTTTAGGCTGGATGTTAGGAAGAAATTCTTCATAGAAAGAGAGATTGGCCATTGGGATGTGCTGCCCAGGGAGGTGGTGGAGTCCCCATCCCTGGAGGTGTTAGGAAGAGACTGGATGGGGAGCTTGGTGCCATGGTTGAGTTGATTAGATGGTGTTGGGTGACAGGTTGGACTGGATGATCTCAAAGGTCTTTTCCAACCTGGTTAATTCTGTATTCTGTATTCACTGATACAGGCTGGGCAGGGGCTGGCTGGAGAGGTGAGCCCAAGCCAACCTCAGGAGGTTCAACAAGACCCAAGGGCAAGGCCGTCATTGGAGGTGTTCAGGAGGAGACTTGATGGGGTGCTTGGTGACATGATCTAGTTGTTTGATGGGTTGGACATGATGATCTTCAAGGTCTCTTCCAACCTGGTTTATTGTATTGTATTGTATTGTATTGTATTGTATTGTATTGTATTGTGTATTGGCTCTGCAGCTGGGGCAGAGCAATCCCAGGCACTGATACAGGCTGGGCAGGGACTGGCTGGAGAGCAGCCCCAAAGGAAAGGCCTTGGGGGTGCTGGGGGAGGAGAAGCTCCACAGGAGTCAGCAGGGAGCACTTGCAGCCCAGAGAGCCAAGCAGAGCCTGGGCTGCAGCAAGAGAAGCACAGCCAGCAGGGCCAGGGAGGGGATTCTGCCCCTCTGCTCCACTCTGCTGAGACCACAGCTGGAGCTCTGGGCCCAGTTCTGGATCCTCTATGCCCAGGTCTGCAGCCTCTGTGCCAGGCAGGATCTGGAGGTGCTGGAAGGTGTCCAGAGAAGGGCCCCGAGGAGGAGCAGAGGGCTGGAGCTGCTCTGCTGTGAGGACAGCCTGAGGGAGTTGGGGTTGTGCAGGCTGGAGAGGAGAAGGCTCCCAGGAGACCTTCCTGTGGCCTTGCAGGATCTGCAGGGGGCTCCAAGAAAGCTGGGGAGGGACTTTTGCCAAGGGCTGGGAGTGATAGGATGAGAGGGAGTGCATTGAAGCTTGAGGAGGGCAGATTAGATTGAGACTGGGCATGAGGAAGAAATTCTTTGCAGTGAGGGTGTGAGAGGGCTGGAGCAGGCCGGCCAGAGAGGTTGTGGAGTCTCCTTGTGTGGAGGCATTGCAAAGGCAGCTGGAGGTGTTGCTGTGGGAGCTGCCCTGGATGCTGCTGCTCTGGCAGGGGGCTTGGCCTGGCTGCTCTCTGGAGCTCCCTTCCTACCCCCTGACACTCTGTGACCCTGTGTGAAATTTGGATGGTCGCTTTGCTTTCCTCTCTTCGCCTGCATGGGGAGTGTGGGGAGGCAGTGACAGAGCATGAGGCGCTGCAGGGGGGTTGTTAAGCCCCTGGCTCAGGTCTTGCCAGCCCTTCACTGTCACTGGCAGTGCTTTGGGCAGCACAGCCTGTGCCTGGCACCTGCTGCAGGCTGCTTTTTGGGCAGTGGGCTCAGCTGCGGGGAGTATTGGGTCCGGCCCGAGGCCGCCGGGGGTCAGGGAGGGACAGCCGGGGGTCTGGGAGGGACAGCGATTGCAGAGGAGAGAAATGAGGCTGTCACCTGAGTGCAGCCCCGTCCGGGGCTGCCAGAGATTAATGACTGCTTCCACATTCCTGGCATAGTTCTCAGGCTCGGGCTGCCGCTGTTAATCCTGCTGGCTGGCTGAGAATCTGCAGAATAGGAATCCTCACATCTCAAAAGCTGGAGCACAAGATCTGCTTGAGAAAAATCTCACTCCCTTCCCTCCCTCCTTTCCCTCCCTCCTTTCCCTCCCTCCTTTCCCTCCCTCCCCTTCCCTCCTTCCCTCCCCTCCTTCCCTCCCCTCCTTCCCTCCTTCCTTCCTTCCTTCCCTCATTCTCTTCCTTCCTTCCCTCCTTCCCCCTTCTATCCTTCCTCTTCTTCCTCTCTTCCTTCCCTCCTTCCTTCCTTTCATTCTTTCCTTTCCTTCCTTTTCTTCCTTTCCCCTTCTATCCTTCCTCTTCTTCCTCCCTTCCTTTCCTCTACCTTCCCTTCCTTCCTTCCTTCCTTCCTTCCTTCCTTCCTTCCTTCCTTCCTTCCTTCCTTCCTTCCTTCCTTCCTTCCTTCCTTCCTTCCTTCCTTCCTTCCTTCCTTCCTTCCTTCCTTCCTTCCTTCCTTCCTTCCTTCCTTCCTTCCTTCCTTCCTTCCTTCCTTCCTTCCTTCCTTCCTTCCTTCCTTCCTTCCTTCCTTCCTTCCTTCCTTCCTTCCTTCCTCCTCCCTCCCTTCCTTCCTTCCTTCCTTCCTCCCTTCCTTCCCTCCTTCCTTCCCTCCTTCCCTCCCTCCCTTCCTTTCCCCTTCTTTCCTTCTCTCTCCCTTCCTTCCTCTCCCTCCCTTCCTTCCTCTCCCCTCCCTTCCTTCTCTCTCCCTTCCTTCCCAGACGTTCCCCTCACTGCCGCTGCTGCTTGCCGGCCGCACCGTCGTCGCTGCTGGCCGGCCGGAGGCAGCCGCTGCTGCCCAGGCTGTGCCTGGGATTCCCAAGCCCTTGCTGTGTGCCTGCCTGCTTGTGTGAGGTGGGTTGGGTGCTGAGGGCATGGCTGCTGCCCTGCATGGCTGGAGTGGCAACCCAGCAAGCACTAGTGCTCAGAAGTGGTGCATTACATGCAACTGGTAATGGCAGGTTGAGGTGATTTGGCCCCAGAGTGGTAGCAGAGGTGGGACTTGAACTGTTCCTATTCCTGCTCTTCAAACCCTCTCTCCAGCTGGGATTGCTCTCTCTCTCTCTCTCTCTCTCTCTCTCTCTCTCTCTCTCTCTCTCTCTCTCTCTCTCTCTCTGTCTCCTCCTCCAAGCTTCCTTATGATGATCTGAAACTCCTGTTTCTTTTACTGGGCTGGCTGTGGCTCTGAGCAACCTGCTGTAGTGTGAGGTGTCCCTTGCCCATGGCAGGGGGGTTGGGACTGGCTGCTCCTTGAGATCCCTTCCAGCCCTCTGATTCTAATTCCCTTCCCTTTTCCTGCCTCCACACATCTCCTGCTGACAGAGCCGTCCTGGTGTGGTGAGGGGAGAGTCACTCTGGCAGAGCACTGCTTTGCTTCCACCTGATTGTGCTCACAAGTGTTGCAGCTGGCTTTCTGCAGACTCTGGGCTAACTCTTGGCTGGCCTCAGCAGGTTTCCTGTTTGCTCTTTCTGCTCTCTCCATGCGTGCCACAGGGTTCTGAGATCTGTTTTGCAGCCCCTAAGTGGTCCCTTGGCCTGCAGCCATGTGTCCTGGTGCTGGCACCCAGGGGAGCCACAGCTGCCACAGGTTGAGTCGTGCTGGTGTCTGATTATCACAGAATCACAGCATGGGAGGGGTAGGAAGGGAGCTGCAGAGAGCAGCCAGGCCAAGCCCCCTGCCAGAGCAGCAGCACCCAGGGCAGCTCCCACAGCAACACCTCCAGCTGCCTTTGCAATGCCTCCACACAAGGAGACTCCACAACCTCTCTGGCCAGCCTGCTCCCCTGCCCAGGTTCAGCTGATGGAACATTTTGTCTGAGGGCTCCTGGGAGAGCTTTTGAGCATTTTCCTGGCCCTGGTGGCCAAGAAGGCCAAGGGCATCCTGGGCTGCATTAGAAGGGCTGTGGGCAGGAGGGCAGAGAGGTTCTCCTACCCCTCTGCTCTGCCCTGGGGAGGCCACAGCTGGAATCTTGTGTCCAGGTCTGGGCCCCTGAGGTCAAGAAGGAGCTGAGGGCAGTGCTGGAGAGAGTCGATGGCAGAGCCCCCAAGCTGCTGCAGGCAGTGGAAGGTCTCCCTGAGAGGCCAGGCTGAGGCAGCTGGGGCTTGGAGCTTGGAGCAGAGGAGCCTGAGGGCTGCCCTCAGTGCTGGGGCTCAAGAGGTGCAGGGCAGTGTGGGGAGGAGGGAGCCAGGCTGTGCTGAGGGCTGTGCAAGGACAGCCCAAGGGGCACTGGGTGGCAGCTGGAGCAGAGGAGGTGGCAGGGGAAGAGGAGGGAAAGCTTTTTGGCTGTGAGGGTGGGAGAGGGCTGGAGCAGGCTGGCCAGAGAGGTTGTGGAGTCTCCTTGTGTGGAGGCCTTGCAAAGGCAGCTGGAGGTGTTGCTGTGGGAGCTGCCCTGGGTGCTGCTGCTCTGGCAGGGGGCTTGGCCTGGCTGCTCTCTGGAGGCCCTTTCCAGCTCCTGGCACTCTGTGATCCTGTGTGAAGTTTGGGTGGAAGAGGAGGAAATGCTGCTGGCTCCTCAGCTGTCAGTGCCTGTGGAGTAGGTGAGAGTAAGGGGAAGTGTTTCCTCTGCTCCTCCTGCAGCAGCAGCTCTGTGAGTTTGTGATTCCATGACCCACAAAAAGAAACTGAGGATGAAAAGTCAAAGACTAGATTTGAGCTTCTGCTCTTGCTTAAGGACCATTTGCCCTTTTTTCCCTGCAGTGGATTGGTTCTGTGTTGCCCCAGAGCAGTTCCATCCTTTCAGAGCAGTCAGGATGACCTTTGCTTTGCAGTTAAACACAGAACAAGGAGACAACATCAAAAAGAGAGAGGAGAGATGATGTGGAGTCTTGTTCAGAGCTTGCTGTGTGCCAGATGAATGCCAAGAGGCAGCTGGCCCTGCAGTGCAGGCAGCTCCCACTGCAGAGTGCAGTGCTCACAGCAGAAGCACCAACAGCCAGCAGCTACAGCCCCCAACAGCTGATAAATGGAAGAGGACAAAATCAGGTCAGGGAAGCAGGGCTCATCTCCTGCCCTGGCATCCCATCTGGATGTCACCACACAGCCTCCTGCCTCCTGAGTCAGCTGAGAAGAGCCCTTGGATGGCAGGGAGCAGGGGCAGGGGTGTGCAGGCAGCACCAGCATCCGAGAAGGGAGCTACAGAACCCCAGGCCTGGCTGCAAGGCCAAGTGGTGAAGGGCAACAAAGCTGGGGAGGGGTCTGGAGCACAGCCCTGTGAGGAGAGGCTGAGGGAGCTGGGGTTGCTTAGCCTGGAGAAGAGGAGGCTCAGGGGAGACCTTCTTGCTCTCTCCAACTCCCTGCAGGGAGGTTGTAGCCAGGTGGGGGTTGGTCTCTTCTGCCAGGCCCCCAGCACCAGAACAAGAGGACACAGTCTCAAGCTGTGCCAGGGGAGGTTCGGGCTGGAGGTGAGGAAGAAGTTCTTCCCAGCCAGCGAGATTGGCCATTGGGATTCTTTCTATCCTATCCTATAGGCACTGGTGCTTAACCCTGGGGGTTCTAATCGATGGGCACATGAAGAGGAGCCAGCAGTGTGCCCAGGGGGCCAAGAAAGCCAAAGGCATCCTGGCTGGGGTCAGCAATGCTGTGTCCAGCAGGGGCAGGGAGGGGATTGTCCCCTGGGACTCAGCTCTGGGGAGGCCACACCTGGAGTGCTGTGTCCAGCTTTGGGCTTCTCAGCACAAGAGAGATGTGGAGGTGCTGGAGCCAGGGCAGAGGAGGGCAAGGAAGCTGTGAAGGGCCTGGAGAATAGATCTGATGGAGAGAGACTGAAGGAGCTGGGGATGGTTAGTGTGACACAGAGGAGGCTGAGGGGAGACCTCATGGCTGTCTACAGCTGCCTGCAAGGAGGTTGTGGAGAGGCTGCTGCTGGTCTCTTCTCCCAGGTGATTAGTGCCAGAGCAAGAGGGAATGGCCTCAAGCTGTGACTGGGCAGGGTTAGGCTGGGCAGTAGGAAACCTTTTCCCATCCAGAGTGGTCAGGGACTGGCAGAGGCTGTCCAGGGAGGTTGTGGAGTCTCCTTGTGTGGAGGCATTGCAGAGCCAGATGGAGGTGTTGCTGTGGGAGCTGCCCTGGGTGCTGCTGCTCTGGCAGGGGGCTTGGCCTGGCTGCTCTCTGGAGCTCCCTTCCAACCCCTTCCACGCTGTGATTCTGTAGCTCAGTCCCAGGCTGGGGTTTGGCTGTTGTGGAGCACATCCTGTCTCCCAGCACAGCCCCACGCTCTCCACACTGTCACAACTGCTCTGCAAGCCCAAACAGCTGCCCTCCTTTCTGCCTTTAGCCTTCCTGTTGCAAATCTCAGCAGTCCATTAGGCTGTGCAGTACTTGCAGGGGGCTGGGGAGGGGGGAATATTTGGAAGAGGAGGCATGGATGTGCCTGCATCTCCTTGGCTTGGGTAGATCTGGCCTAGCTGAACACAACATGCAATAACCACCACCACCCCCCGAAGGAAAAAACCCCAAGCAGAATCAGTGGCTTGGCTCCAGGGCCTGAACTGGCCTCAGCAATTCAGTCTCACTCCATATTTGGCCAGGCTGTGGTGCTCCTCTTGCTGCAGCCCTGGCCATAAAAGGGGAGCTGACCAGCTGCTTTCTTGAATAGAATAGAAATGGGATGGGATAGGATAGGATAGGATAGGATAGGATAGGATAGGATAGGATAGGATAGGATAGGATAGGATAGGATAGGATAGGATAGGATAGGATAGGATAGGAAAGGAATAGAATAGAGTAGAATAGGGTGGAATGGAATGGAATGGAATGGAATGGAATGGGATAGGATAGGATAGGATAGGATAGGATAGGATAGGATAGGATAGGAATAGAATAGAGTAGAATAGGGTAGAATGGAATGGAATGGGATAGGATAGGATAGGATAGGATAGGATAGGATAGGATAGGATAGGATAGGATAGAATGGAATGGAATAGAATAGGAATAGAATAGAGTAGAATAGGGTAGAATAGAATGGAATAGGATAGGATAGGATAGGATAGGATAGGATAGGATAGGATAGGATAGGATAGGATGGGATGGAATAGAATAGGAATAGAATAGAGTAGAACAGGGTGGAATGGAATGGAATGGAATGGAATGGAATGGAATAGAATAGAATAGAATAGAATAGAATAGAATAGAATAGAATAAGATAAGATGGAATGGAATGGAATGGAATGGAATGGAATGGAATGGAATGGAATGGAATGGAATGGAATAGGATAGGATAGGATAGGATAGGATAGGATAGGAATAGAATAGAGTAGAATAGGGTAGAATGGAATGGAATGGAATGGGATAGGATAGGATAGGATAGGATAGGATAGGATAGAATGGAATGGAATAGAATAGGAATAGAATAGAGTAGAATAGGGTAGAATAGAATGGAATAGGATAGGATAGGATAGGATAGGATAGGATAGGATAGGATAGGATAGGATAGGATAGGATGGAATAGAATAGGAATAGAATAGAGTAGAACAGGGTGGAATGGAATGGAATGGAATAGAATAGAATAGAATAGAATAGAATAGAATAGAATAGAATAGAATAGAGTAGAATAGAATAAATGATAGGAATGGAATGGAATGGAATGGAATGGAATGGAATGGAATGGAATGGAATGGAATGGAATGGAATTAACCAGGTTGGAAAAGACCTTTGAGATCATCCAGTCCAACCTGTCACCCAACACCATCTGATCAACTCAACCATGGCACCAAGTGCCTCATCCAGGCTCTTCCTAGACACCTCCAGGGATGGGGACTCCACCACCTCCCTGGCCAGCACATCCCAATGGCCAATCTCTCTTGCTGGGAAGAACTTCTGCCTAACATCCAGCCTGAACCTCCCCTGGCACAGCTTGAGACTGTGTCCTCTTGTTCTGGGGCTGGCTGCCTGGCAGAAGAGACCAACCCCCACCTGGCTACAACCTCCCTTCAGGGAGTTGGAGAGAGCAAGAAGGTCTCCCCTGAGCCTCCTCTGCTCCAGGCTAAGCAACCCCAGCTCCCTCAGCCTCTCCTCACAGGGCTGTGCTCCAGACCCCTCCCCAGCTTTCTTGCCCTTCTCTGGACACCTTCCAGCAGCTCAGCATCTTTCCTTTCTATCTTGCCTACCTTTTCTGCCCCATGAAGGCCAATGCCTGCAGGATGCTTACAGGAAATAAACCACAACGAAACAACAAAACCAGGCAAAAAAACCCAAACCACAGGGTCAGAGTGTGGGGATCCCTGAGGGAGGGACTGCAAGAAGTCTTTGCAGCACTGCACAGAGAGCTGCTGCTGCTGCTTCCCCTGTCTTGGTTTGGCTTTTGGCAGAGTGGAGGGAGAAGGGCTTTAGTTCCCTGTGATCCTCAGCAAATAAGTCAGACTTGACTCCCCTGTGGTGCTTTGGGCTTTTCCTTTTTGGCCAAAGGGAAAGCCCAGCCACTTATCAGATTGCCTGGGGTGTTGTAGGAAGGGTTGTCAAATTAATCCCCACCCTCTCCCCCCTTGCCAGATCATGCACTAACTGCTTTTCAAGTTGATTTCAGTTGTCTTGCAGGCTCCGGTGGCCTTTTGTAACTCTCAGACACTTCCTTTGCCAGAGCCCCCCTCCCCACAGAGCTGTGCAGGCCTGGCCCTGGTGTTGCAGGCAGGAGAGCTGACAGTGCTCTGCTCTTCTGACTTTGCAGGGAGGATTTCTTTGGGTTGCCTTTTAAATGCTGGCTGCAGGAAGGCTGGAGAGGGACTTTCCAGGAGGGCCTCAGAGATCATCCAGTCCCAAGCTCCCCACCATGCCCAAGGACACCTCTCAGCACCACTCAGCTGCTCAAGACCTTCAGCACCCCCAGCAAGGAGGCAGCCACAGCCTCCCTGGGCAGCCTGTGCCAGGCTCTCACCAGCCTCACACTCAACAACTTCTGCCTCAGCTCCACTCTGCCCCTGCTCTGCCTCAGCTCCAACCCATTGCCCCTTGACCTGGCTCCAGACCCCCTCAGCCAAAGTCTCTCTGCATCCTTCCTGCAGGATCCCTTCAGCTGCTGGCAGCAGCTCTGAGGTGCCCCTGGAGCCTTCTCCTCTGCAGGCTGCACACCCCCAGCTCCCTCAGCCTGTGCTCCCAGCAGAGCTGCTCCAGCCCTTGGAGCATCTCTGGGGCCTCCTCTGGCCTCCCTCCAGCAGCTCTGTGTCCTTCTCCTGCTGGGGACCCCAGAGCTGGGCAGAGCCAGCTGTGCTCTCTGGAAGGAGGTTTTTCACTGACCCTCATCCTACCCTCACAGAGGAATTTTTCATTCAAAGTTGCACCTGTTGAGGAGAAATTCCCCAGCTGAACAGGAGCCAGCAGTGTGCCCAGGGGGCCAAGAAGGCCAAGGGCATCCTGGCCTGCAGCAGGAAGAGTGTGGCCAGCAGGAGAAGGGAGGTCATTGTGCCCTGTGCTCAGCACTGCTGAGGCCACACCTTGAGTCCTGTGTCCAGTTCTGGGCCCCTCAGGTCAGGAAAGATGTTGAGCTGCTGGAAGGTGTCCAGAGAAGGGCAAGAAAGCTGGGGAGGGGTCTGGAGCACAGCCCTGTGAGGAGAGGCTGAGGGAGCTGGGGTTGCTTAGCCTGGAGAAGAGGAGGCTCAGGGGAGACCTTCTTGCTCTCTGCAACTCCCTGCAGGGAGGTTGTAGCCAGCTGGGGGTTGGTCTCTTCTGCCAGGCCCCCAGCACCAGAACAAGAGGACACAGTCTCAAGCTGTGCCAAGGGAGGTTCAGGCTGGATGTTAGGAAGAATTTCTTCCCAGCAAGAGGGATTGGCCCTTGGGATGTGCTGCCCGGGGAGGTGGTGGAGTCCCCACCCCTGGAGGTGTTGAGGAAGAGCCTGGATGAGGCCCTTGGTGCCATGGTTGAGCTGATCAGATGGTGCTGGGTGAGAGGTTGGACTGGGGGATTTTGAAGGTCTCTTCCAACCTGGCTGATTCTGTGATTCTGTTTCCAGCCAGGCACAGACCATGAGAACAGAGAACCACAGAACTGGTGTGGCTGCAAGAGAGCTCTGAGACCACTGACTGCAACTGTTGAGTCACCATCATTGGAGGTGTCCAAGAGGGGATTGGATGTGGCACTGGGAGCCATGGTTTAGCAGTCATGAGGTGTTGGGTGATAGCTTGGACTTGATGATCTCTGAGGCCTTTTCCAACCTTGTTGATTCTGTGATTCTATGCTTATAAGGACAGCCTGAGGGAGTTGGGGTTGTGCAGGCTGGAGAGGAGAAGGCTCCCAGGAGACCTTGTGGTGGCCTTCCAGGATCTGCAGGGGCTCCAAGAAAGCTGGGGAGGGACTTTTGAGGGGGTCAGGGAGTGATAGGACTGGGGGGATGGAGCAAGACTGGAAGTGGGGAGATTGAGCTTGGATGTGAGGAAGAAGTTGTTGGCCATGAGGGTGGTGAGAGCCTGGCAGAGGTTGCCCAGGGAGGTGGTGGAAGCCTCCTGCCTGGAGGTGTTTGCAGCCAGGCTGGCTGTGGCTGTGAGCAACCTGCTGCAGTGTGAGGTGTCCCTGGCCGTGGCAGGGGGTTGGGACTTACACTAAGTGTAAGGAGTCTCTGAGGGGGGATGGAGCAGGAAGGTTGTGTTTTGTCTGTTTGCCTCTGGCCTGCTTGCTTTTCCCCTGTGTTTGTAACTCAGTCCCTTTAGCAATCCACTGAAGAACTTCAATTGGGTTGCTAATGGCTTCCCGGGGGAGCTGTCAGCCTCTCAGGGAGTCCTGGAGGAGCCTGCCCACAGTCAGGGCAGGTCTAGAGGAGGGTGCCTGCTGCTCTGCAGGGTCACACATTCCCAGGGCCCACAGCACTTTACACTCAGGCAGCATGCAGGGGACTCCTGCAGCTTGCAAATGCTTGACAGAAGGGAAAGCAAAAGGTACTGCTTGGCAAGAGGGCGAGAGCAGGCAGCAGCTGTTCTGCCAGTGTGGTACAGCCAAAGCCTGGTGTAAAAACCACAGGGGACTGGTGGGTTGTGTTCTGCTGGCTGGGAAGGAGGGCCACCAAGCTGCCACAGCTGGAATCTTGTGTCCTGGTCTGGGCCACTCAGCTCAAGAAGGAGCTGTGGGCAGTGCTGGAGAGAGTGGATGGCAGAGCCCCCAAGCTGCTGCAGGCAGTGGAAGGTCTCCCTGGGAGGCCAGGCTGAGGCAGCTGGGGCTTGGAGCTTGGAGCAGAGGAGCCTGAGGGCTGCCCTCAGTGCTGGGGCTCAAGAGGTGCAGGGCAGTGTGGGGAGGAGGGAGCCAGGCTGTGCTGAGGGCTGTGCAAGGACAGCCCAAGGGGCACTGGGTGGCAGCTGGAGCAGAGGAGGTGGCAGGGGAAGAGGAGGGAAAGCTTTTTGGTTGTGAGGGTGTGAGAGGGCTGGAGCAGGCTGGCCAGAGAGGTTGTGGAGTCTCCTTGTGTGGAGGCCTTGCAAAGGCAGCTGGAGGTGTTGCTGTGGGAGCTGCCCTGGGTGCTGCTGCTCTGGCAGGGGGCTTGGCCTGGCTGCTCTCTGCAGCTCCCTTCCAGCCCCTCCCATCCTGTGGTGCTGTGATTGATTCCACAGTGGTTCTGGAGGCCTTTGATGGCAGAGGCATCGTAGAGTTGCTCCTGGGTGGTTGTGTCAGTGGCCATGGGAGATCTCATGAACCTGTTGTAGAAATGGAGTTAGAGAGTGTTTCAGAGTCCCAAGGATCTGGTTGGAAGTAAGTGGCTGTGGCAGATGTCACAGTTTGGTTAAGTGCTAGTGAAGCATCTCCAGCTGTGGGTAGTCCTCAGGACTTCTTTCTAAGACCTGTGAGTAATTCTTGTCCCCAGTGAGCTGAAGTGGAGCAGGGTGGTGTAGCTAAGAGAAATCCAGTCCTGTTCCTCAGCTTTCTGGGCAGACTTTGTTGGCACAGCCTGGGAGAGCCTTGCCTTGTGCTCTGTGCACATAGACTCACACAATGGTTTGGGCTGGAAGGGAGCTCCAGAGGGCCTCCAGCCCAACCCTCTGCCCTCAGCAGGGACATCCTCCACCACAGCAGCTTGCTCGCAGCCTTCTCCAGCCTCCCCTTGAACAGCTCCAGCCATGGAGCCTCAGCTCCCTCCCTGGGCAACCTGGTGCAGTGTGGCAGCAGCCTCCTGGGGCAGAACTTGTTCCTCACAGCCAATCTCCATCTGCTCTGCTCTCCTTTCAAACCCTTGCCCCTGCTGCTGTCCCTGCAGGCCTTTGGGCACAGTCCCTCTGCAGCCTTCTTGCAGCCCCTTCAGGTCCTGGCAGGCTGCTCTGAGGTCTGCCTGGAGCCTTCTCATTTCAGTATCCGAAAGGGACCTAGAGGAAGGCTGGGGAGGGACCGTGTAGAAGGGCTTGGAGTGACAGGTCGAGGGGCAATGGTTTGAAACCGGAGCAGGGCAGAGTTAGATTGGACATCAGGAGGGAGTTGTGCACAACGAGAGTGGTGAGACACTGGAACAGGCTGCCCAGGGAGGTGCTTGAGGTCCTGTGCCTGCAGACATTCAAGCTCAGCCTGGAGGCAGCCTGCTCTGGCTGGAGGTGTCCCTGCTGCCTGCAGGGGTTGGACAGGATGGCCTTGGAGGCTCTCTTCCATCCCTGGAGCCATTCAAGCTCAGCCTGGCTGTGTCCCTGGGCAGCCTGCTCCGGCTGGAGCTGTCCCTGCTGCCTGCAGGATGCCCTCGGAGGGTCACTTCCAACCCGGTGCCGGCTGTGCCGCTGTTGCAGCACTGATCTGACACGAGGTCAGCAACCCTGAACAAGCCCTAAAGAGCCCGGCCGGGGGAAGGTCCACGTTCAGCTGGCTTGGCGGGGGGCTGATGTCAGAAGGATTTAGCCAGCTCCGGACCCCTTTGTTCTGGGAGCCTCCTGTTTTCCCAGAGACAATGGCCCTGCTGGAGCCGGGGCCGGGCGCGGCGGGAGAGGGCCACGGGGCTGCTGAATGGGTGCAGCGGCGGGGATCAGCCGGGGACACAAAGGGAAAGCTGCCGCCAGCACATCGCTGAAAGGAGAGGGGCAGCGCGGCGTGCTGGGGCCGGCTGCCGTGCAGCCAGCGGGGCTTAGCCGCAGCTTTGGGGCCCCGGAGAGAAAGGATGCAGCCCTCGCTGAAAACGAGGAGGGGGAGAGCAGCCTGGGGAAGCTCAGCACCCAAAGGGGCAAACCCCAGCTGTAATGAGTCAGAAATGAGCTGCAGCACAGGGGAAAGGGACCTGGTGGGCAGGAGGATGCCCCTGAGCCAGCAAGGTGCCCTGGTGGCCAAGAAGGCCAAGGGCATCCTGGGCTGCATTAGAAGAGCTGTGGGCAGGAGGGCAGAGAGCTTCTCCTGCCCCTCTGCTCTGCCCTGGGGAGGTCACAGCTGGAATCTTGTGTCCAGCTCTGGGCCCCTCAAGTCAAGAAGGAGCTGAGGGAAGTGCTTGAGAGAGTCCAGCCCAGAGCCACAAAGATGATTAAAGGAGTGGAAGATCTCCTTATGAGGAGAGCCTGAGGGAGCTGAGGGCTCTGTAGCTTGGAGAGGAGGAGCCTGAGGGTGACCTCATTGCTGTTGATAAAGAGGTGCAGGGTGAGAGCCAAGGGGATGGAGCCAGGCTCTGCTGGGTGATGCCCAATGCCAGCACCAGGGGCAGTGGTAGAAGCTGAGGCAGAGGAAGTTCCATGGCAACAGGAGGAAGAAGTTTTTCCCTGTGAGGGTGTCAGAGGGCTGGAGCAGGTTGCCCAGGGGGTTGTGGAGTCTCCTTGTGTGGAGGCATTGCAAAGGCAGCTGGATGTGTTCCTGTGTGAGCTGCCCTGGGTGCTGCTGCTCTGGCAGGGGGCTTGGGCTGGCTGCTTTCTGGAGCTCCCTTCCAGCCCCTGACACTCTGTGATTCACACTGTAAAGGAGGAGGTTTCCCAAGGAGGGGATAACTTTTCACCAAACACATGGAGAGAGCCCAACAGAGGCTACCAGGATGACTGTGGGACTTGAACATCTCTGCTGTGAAGAGGGGCTGAGAGCCCTGGGGCTGTTTAGCATGGGCAGGAGAAGGCTGAGAGGGGATCTGATCACTATCAATAGCTGAGGGCTGGGGGTCAGGAGGCAGGTGCCAGGCTCTGCTTGGGGGTGCTCAGTGCCAGGACAAGGAGCAGCAGGGAGAAGCTGGAGCCCAGGAGGAGACACCTCAAGAGGAGGAGAGACTTGTGTATGGAGAGGCTGCTGGAGCCCTGGAGCAGGCTGGCCAGAGAGGTTGTGGAGTCTCCTTGTGTGGAGGCATTGCAGAGCCAGCTGGAGGTGTTGCTGTGGGAGCTGCCCTGGGTGCTCCTGCTCTGGCAGGGGGCTTGGCCTGGCTGCTCTCTGGAGCTCCCTTCCAGCCCTATCAGTTCAGTGATTCTCTGACTGTCACGCTGGGGGACACCATGGTCCCTGCTCCACAGCCCTCTGTTCTTAAAGAGGCAGAAGAAAAGGCAGGGGGAGGGGGCAGCTGAAGGCCTCTGAAAGGTGTCCTGTGAGCCAATACCATTTTGCTTCTGAGGCACATGCAGCTTTTGCTTAGACTGCAGAGATTTACATGGGGGTGGGGTAGGTGAGTGGGAACCACTTCCACTTGGAGACCTTGGAACTGGCATTCAATTGAGCATTAAAGGCCCAGCTTGGTGGAAGGAAGGCACAGACACCCTGAGATAAGCTGGAGGAGTCCCTGCTGCCTTTCTTTTCACTTGGAGAGCAGTGCAGCCATGCTTGAAAGATAAAGAGGGGGCAGGGGAAGGCCAAGAGAGCTGATAAAAGAAAGTGCTGCTTCCCTTCCTGGTGCTGAGTGTCCTGGGAGGAGGCTGAGCGCAGCCTTATCGCTCACTTCAGGGCTTG